>OMLP01045491.1:0-10630 GCA_900302685.1 Spondyliosoma cantharus
CTGCCAACCAATCACGAGCGATTATTCTTGTTTAAAAGTAGTGGTTTCATCCAATACTGAGTGAGGAAATTCAGGCCATCTCTGGCCAGGCGTGGTTTCGCTGCTATTCATATGCTAATTAGACCGTTTCGCACCTCCGCGAGCTCCACATACGTCATTATTTCGTTTCCGACAATATGTGGCACCGACAAACGCGGCGTTTGCAGGCGGTAAATTGTCGTAAACTGACGAAAATTAGAGAGATTTTCGGGCGTTTACGGGGTCAAAAATCCCTTTTCATGCAGTGCTAGGGCTGTTGTATAACAGCAGATTGTTGCATTTTGTGTGCATGTATCCACAGACACAAGGAGAATGCTAATCACTGCCAGATGATTTTGACAGTTACTAGTGGGGTACATGGTGACACTTCCAGTGATAGACATTCTATAGTGTTATTTAGCTGTTTCCTTCTTTGCGTCTCAGAACTATGCATCTGTCAACACAAAACAGCTAAAACTTCTCATGGTGAAGTCTCATACGATGTGAATACAACCACAAAAGTTAGACAAGACTGTGTCAGTGGCTTCTACACAGATATAAAAATGTCATACTTGAGTCTCTACTTGCTGGGCAAAGTATGGAAATAGGAAAGATGACTGTGCATTTACTGAATTCTCAAGAAACTGTGGGGGAAAAAATGTATACTCATACTTTAACACAGAGGTGTCAAGCCAACCACTGGAATTACTTTGTTTTCCACAACAGTGAGCAAACAAGTGAAAACTGCTGGCAATCTGCCTTGATCAAGATCTTATTAGTGTGGATTTCCCATAATAAGGGTAAACGGATAGTACCAACAGGCTGCTCACATTACTGTGCTCTCCTGAGTCGTTCAAGGAATAAAATACCCATGCTAGAGGTTCACCACAGACAATGACCACCTGTGCATGGTTTAAACTTTTGAAATGTTTCTCAGGTAATGTGAGGAGGCTTTTAGTAAACCAAATAAAATGCTGTCCCTTTGACGAATGGTTATCAAATAAACAAATCCCCTGGATGAAACACAAAACTGTCAAATAAAATCTAAATGAATGTGGTGAATTCAACACCCTATTTATGTGAATGAAAAACCCTCAGGTTACACTTCAAAACATCGTCAATGAAATCTTGTGTTGATTGATTGTTTTTTGGTAAGAAATAATAATAATAATAATAATAATAATAAAAGGCCTGAACATAGAGCCGGTCTGTAATGCACTGGCAGTCAAGGTAATAAAATGAACATCAGGCATATAATTGATGTTTAAATAAACTCTATTAACATAATAAATCGGCAACAACAGCATATACCGTAAGTTTTACAATGATTAAATGCTCTTCCTTATCCCTGATGTCTGGCTGTGGCAACATGAGAAATACAGAAGACAGCAGACTTGTGGAGTTTACTGTTCATGTGCTCTGCCTTAGTACAGGTCACTTTAACAGTACAACAGCCAATTTGTCTTAATATCCTAGAGATTTAGATGCAACACATTCTTATGACATTAAATCATCCAATACAAAATCAAAGTGCAAAAGTAATTTGTGGTCCTCTGTATTTTTCTCTATGGCTTCATTGGCTTGTGTATTATATGGTGTCTAATATCCAGCTCAACTATATAACATTCCCAGTCGGCAATAGATCAAACAGCATATAGATTACAAATAAGCTTCAGTCACTTAGGCTCAAAGTTTGACATGAGGTAAAGTGTTCATCCAGCCAATTGCTTAGAACATGATGTGCATGAGCTACAACATTTGAAGCAGGGACTTTTAGTCATTAACAGGCCAGTGACCTGCATGTGACATCCAGTGCCTCTGTTTAGTTTCCCCTTAAGATGTCGCTGAGAACAAGTATCTTCTGCTCTCTGGTGTAGCCTGAAACCTGTCTGTGTGTTTATGTATGAATGAGTAGATGAATGCCAGTTCAACATGGCAGAATCTGTATGTATTTCAATCAACAATCACAACAATTAACAATCTCTCACTCATGCTTTTACCAACATCTCTCCTTTTGTCAAGTTATTATTCAAGTCTAGAGATATCGAGCGTGCACTGCAGTCTGCAATTTTCTGACATAGAACACTTTTTGGGATAATAGCTGAGTAAAGGCTCTGCTGTAGAAGTGTAATTACTGTATAATGATTTAGGTCCTTTATAATGGCAGGGTTTTACCTGCCTATCTAACTCAAAGGCAGGTTGCCTTTGTCTTACTGGCAGCGGCCTTTTTTTTTTTAATTTGCAAAAACACAGAGGTCCAGGTCATGACCTAGGCACCGTCTTATCCGCATCCAGAACTATAACCAACAAATTGTTGAGAATTATTACATTTTAATGGAGCGTTTCTATATTAACTAGTGCCACTTGCCTTTTAGGTATTAGTTTAGCGGCTGACGGAAACCTACAAACCAATTGCTGTAAATCATTTCATATATCTACTGCATATGGCACTGAATCGTAATGCAAGTCAGACATGAGGTTCCAGACCTTCACTTGAGGACATTTTCTCTAACTGGACCTCTTTGAATTGTAATTGAATACAGCTGGCTTAAAGGATATTTTAGGCATATTTAAACCTGCATAATCTTTAGTAAATAGATAGATAGGAAACTTTAAGTGGTTTGCAGCTCCAAAAAACTTTCAGATACACAGTTGTTGTCATGATGACTAAAATAAGGCAATAACTTGAATTTTAATTTCAAAATCAAGAAGATAACGGCGTGCTTTAATTTCTATTATGGCCATGGACAGAGGAGGAAAGAGAGAGGTGATGGACTATAATGGGCTATTTTAACATCTTTAGACTAGGACAGTAGCTCAATATGGGAAGTTTACTACACTGTCAATGTCTCCTACTAGAGCTGTGCGATATTACGATATATATCGTAGTGCGATATAAATATGTCTACCATAGGATATAACTCTCTGTTGTTTATACCGTAATTTTAACGTGTAGACTACTTGTTTAGCACTGTTGCTACACTAACGTTAACGTACACTACGGTTGTGATTTAAGACGCTGTGTAAACCACAACTCAACGTCGGAATGACCGTTGGATATCCAAATTTTGAGTTCAAAACAAGTTCATTGTATGAAGGCGAATGTAACTGCAGCAACGCTACTGCTTCGTGGCAGCATTTTTACGTCACCCTCAAGGACTCGTTTACGGCGCTGGTTGCTCGGGAGTAAACAGAGTTAAAGCAGCATGGTGGAGACGGAGGAGAGCGCAATGGAAGATGAAAATAACGTTGCCAGTAACGCTACATCAGACACGGATACAGAAGCAGAACCCCAAGGGATATATATCGTTATCGGGATATAAAATTAGCTATATCAAGATATAAGATTTTGTCCATATGGCACAGCACTAATATCTATATCTATTTCTATTTCTATATCTGTATGTATAGAAGAATTCCAAATCTGGTTTCATATAGCTTAAAGTTACTTTTCTGCCTGTTTTTAAGATAATTAAACTAAAACTAAAATGCGTTGCCTGGTGTCCCTACACAGGATTGCCACAGACAAAGTTGGGCAGTTACCTGGAGAATAGGATAAACGACTTCCTGAAGCGACAGAACCACCCGGAGTCGGGAGAAGTCACCATCCGTGTTGTTCATGTCTCTGACAAAGTTGTGGAGGTCAAACCAGGCATGAAGTCCAGGTAAGAGACACATTGTTGGAGTTGAGTGTTAACAAATCCTGCTCTCCCCATCCAGAGTTAGAGATGTCCGTCTTAATTTTTGTCAAATAGATAGAATAGAACAGATTTGTCAAATTGCAATCAGATGGATTCTTTTAAATAGTAAGGTTATTCAATCTCAAGAACTTTTATTGTACAAATTGCAGAGTAACTTGCTATGATTTGAGTGATGCAGATATATTTTCTATTATTTTAATGTCACAAAGTTTATACTCATGTTTTTGTTACCAGATTTGTGGACAGCGGAGAGATGTCGGAGTCATTCCCATACAGGACAAAAGCCCTTTTTGCATTTGAGGACATTGACGGAGCAGAAGTCTGCTTCTTTGGTATGCATGTTCAAGAGTACGGATCTGACTGCCCTCAGCCCAACCAGAGGTAAGGACATCTCCATATTAGAAGCATAGCTAAACATGTACTTTCTTGAAAATGTAATGTTTTCTTAAAACATTAATATTTATTCTTTCATCATCTCAGACGAGTATACATATCCTACCTGGACAGCGTACACTTCTTCCGACCTCGCAGTCTAAGAACAGCAGTCTACCATGAAGTCCTCATCGGCTACTTGGAGTATGTCAGGAAGTTGGGGTGAGTGCTGCTCATCATTTTAAACATTTATTTTTACTTTGGTCATGACTGTCTGAATGCTTACTCAGTTTTGCTTATTGTGTACTTTTTTTGCGTGTCCTCCTTAGGTACGTCACTGGGCACATCTGGGCCTGCCCTCCCAGTGAAGGGGATGACTACATCTTCCACTGTCACCCTGCAGATCAGAAGATTCCAAAGCCCAAACGCCTCCAGGAGTGGTACAAGAAAATGTTAGACAAAGCTGTGGCAGAGCGGATAGTGCATGATTACAAGGTAGAGGGGCCATATTCAACTTGATTCTCATGTGCTAGAGAATGGTAACTTTAGAGATTCGAGGTTGGAAGTTGTGAGAAGCACAGTGATAAAGTATACATATAATGGTATAGATGATGTTAATATTTGTTTGATTACTATCCATGCAAAACACTAACTGTATTTTAAATTTATCCCAAAAGGATATCTTCAAGCAGGCTACAGAGGATCGTTTGACCAGTGCCAAGGAGTTGCCTTACTTTGAGGGTGACTTTTGGCCCAATGTACTGGAGGAGAGCATCAAAGAGCTGGAGCAGGAGGAGGAGGAGAGGAAACGGGAGGAGAACAGCACTTCCAATGAGAGTATTGATGTACGAATGCTATGACTTATCGATATGTTCCTGATGAGTATACATTTTGCTCTGTGGTGTAGCACTGAGAACAGTGAAAAAAGCTTGTTGTGTCTGTCATTGATATTACCCCTTCTTTCTTGTGCAGGACTCAAAAGGTGACAGTAAAAACGCAAAGAAGAAGAACAACAAGAAGACGAGTAAGAACAAGAGCAGCCTGAGCAGAGCCAATAAGAAGAAGCCAGGGATGCCAAATGTCTCCAATGACCTTTCACAGAAACTCTACGCTACTATGGAAAAACACAAAGAGGTATGAGAAAAATAAATGATACTTAAATGCCTAAATTTCATCGCTCTCAGGCAACTTACTGAAGGAGAGGAAAGAGTGGACTGGAAGAAGGCTCAATCATTGACTCGACTTTCCATATTTTTCTCAAGTTTAATGAGCACGTTTCACCCATCCCTCACCTGTTGTACCTTTTTTTTCTGCCCTAGGTGTTCTTTGTGATCCGGCTGATTGCAGGCCCCATGGCAAATGCCTTGCCCCCTATTGCTGACCCTGATGGCCTTATGGCATGTGACCTCATGGATGGTCGTGATGCTTTCTTGACAATAGCCCGGGACAAACACCTGGAGTTCAGCTCGCTGAGGAGGTCTAAGTGGAGCTCCATGTGCATGTTGGTGGAGTTGCATAACCAAAGTCAGGACCGCTTCGTCTACACTTGTAACGAATGCAAGCACCATGTGGAGACTCGTTTCCACTGTACCGTCTGTGAGGTGAGATGGGGAAGGGTTGTTATGGTAGTTCTGATTTTTGATAACCTGTAGGAAAATATGAAACTTGTGGAATTTATTTTCACTTTTACACATTTTTAACCATTATTCATGCCATTCCTCACAGGATTACGACCTCTGCATCACATGTTACAACACTAAGGGCCACGAGCACAAGATGGAGAAGTTAGGCCTTGGTTTGGATGACGAGAGCAGCAACCAGGCTGCCGCTACGACTCAGAGCCCTGGAGACTCTCGTCGCCTCAGCATCCAGCGTTGCATCCAGTCCCTTGTCCACGCCTGCCAGTGTCGAAACGCCAACTGCTCTCTACCGTCCTGTCAGAAGATGAAACGTGTTGTTCAGCACACAAAAAGCTGCAAGAGAAAAACCAACGGTGGCTGCCCCATTTGCAAGCAGCTTATCGCATTGTGTTGCTACCACGCTAAGCACTGTCAGGAGAACAAGTGCCCAGTCCCGTTCTGCCTAAACATCAAGCACAAGCTCCGCCAGCAGCAGCTGCAGCACAGGCTTCAGCAAGCCCAGATGCTACGAAGGAGGATGGCCAGCATGCAGAGAGTGGGCCAGCCCACACCTGGAGGAGCTCCTGGGGGTAATGGCCTACCCTCTCCAGGAGCCAACAATGGAGCTACTGGTCCTGGCACGCCTACATCTGTGGGTACGCAGCCTCCAACTCCACAGACACCCACCCAAGGGAACATGCCTGCACTTCCCCAGCAGCAGGGAGTTGGGATAGGTGTAATGGGAGGAATGGGAGCTCCAGTCCAACAGCAGCAGGTTCAGCAGCAAGGTGGGGCCATGCCCCCGCAACACCATCTCCATCAGTTTCAGCAAGTGGGTGGTGGAGGTGGAGGGGGGATGATGAACTCGCCTCAGCAGCAGATGGTGCCTCAGCTCCAACAGCAGCCTCCTAATGTCCAGCAACTCCAGCAGCAGCAGCACCCTGGTGGTTTGCCTCCATACAACCCCAGACCACCTGGAGCTTCACCTCTCCACCAGTCCCTGGGCAAACCTGGACTGGGTCCAGCCACCCCACCCCAGCAGCAGCAACAACCCAACCAGGGCCAGGGCTCCATGCCTGGACAAGGTCAGCAGCAAGGGCCCCCTCTTGCTGCCGTAGAGACAGCCTTAAAAATCCAGCGCCTAGCAGAGTCACAGAGACAGATGGCTCAGGCCCAGGCCCAGATTCGTGGCTTGGGTCAGGGGGGCATGATACCCCCACATCCTCACCATCAGAACACCCAGGCCCAGATGGGCATGCCCCACATTGGGGCCCAGGGCATGCCCTCCCAGGCTCAGGGAGTTGTTGGCAGGACTATGTTAGACCCACAGCAACAGGGAATGCTAGCAGGGATGCAGCAAGGTGGCCCTCAGTCACAATTGCCACCTCAAGTTCAGCAGCAGCTTCAACAAGTCCAGCAGGGAGGTGGACAACTTCAGTCAGCGAACCAACAGTGGGGTGCTGGGGGACCAGGCATGAACCCACAACAAAGACCAGGCATGATGGGTCACATGGCAACACAGCAGCAGCCAGCAGTTGCTCAGCAACAGCCGATGAATCAGCAACAACCACAACCGGGAAACCGTGGGTTGATGCAGGTAATGGGTGTATCGGGAGGGGCAGCGGGAGTACCTGCTGCACTAGCAGGCGCAGCTGCATCAGGAAACCTACCCCAGGCAGCACTACAAGACCTCCTGAGAACACTGCGCTCTCCCAGCTCACCCCTCCAACAGCAACAAGTTCTCAACATCCTTCGTTCCAACCCAACCCTTATGGCCGCCTTTATCAGACAGAGAGCAGCCAGGTATCAGGGTGGTCAGGGTGGCCCTGGAGGAGGAGGGCCTCCACAAGGCGCCCCTGGAGGTGTGAGGTTCCAGGGGGCTGCTGGAGGGTTGCCTGGTGTTGGAGGGCCCGGGGCTAACCAGCTGGCTAACATGGATGGACAACAGCAGGTTAATGTGAACCAGGCAGGACAGCCGGGAATGAACATGGTTCAGGGTGGAGCAGGTGGAGGGAATATGCCCACCATGGCTCAGCTTCAGCAGTTACAACAGCAGCAGCAGCAGCAGCAGCGCCCAATGTTGCCTGGGAATCTACAGCAACAGCAAATTGCTGCATTACAACAGCAGCAGCAACAACAACAACAACAGCAACAACAGGGAGCAATGCAAACAGGGCAACAAGGCAACATGACCAACATGAATCCACAGTTCAGAGAGTTGTTGATGAGACGACACCTGCAGCAGCAGCAGCAGCAACAACAGCAGCAGCAGCAACAGCAGCAGCAGATGGGGAGCCATGGGCAATTTCAGCAGCCTCAAGGACTCCAGCAGCAGCCAGGCCAGCAAGGCTTCATGCAACCTGGTCAGGGACAACCAGGGATACCCCCCTCTTCCCAACCCCAGCCTGGGGGTGGAGTTGTTGGGGGTCCCCAGCAGCAAGGAGGACCACAGGGTGGACCAGGACAGCTAGGCCAGCAGCAGGGCTACCCCAACTCCATGTCACAGGTAGCTGCAGCACTCCAGCAGAGGCTTCAGCATCAGATGCAGATGCAGCAGCAGCAACAACAACAGCAGCAACAAAATTCAATAGGAGGGCATCAAGGACAGGATGGAGGGCCTGGTGGAGGTACTGGAGGACCAGGGGGACCTCCACTCCAGCCTGGACAAGGTGGACCAGGACAGGGGCAACAACAACAAGGTGGAGCTGGTGGCGGGCCCCCACTGTCGCAAGCTTCCCAAGGCATGATTCACCAGAATATCCACCAGAGGCTCCTGCAGCAGCAGCACCTTGGTGGGGGCTCTCCAGCCCAGCACAGCAGTCCCATGAGTCCCCAACAGCAGATGGCGCAGTCCCCTCACCCCCATCTCCAAGGACAGGGAGGACTTGGTCCGGCAGGGTCACTCAGCAGTCAGGTCAGGTCACCTCAGCCATCGCCAAGGCCACAGTCACAGCCTCCGCACTCCAGCCCGTCCCCACGCATGCAGCCCTCCTCCCAACCTCAGCCCTCACCTCATCGCATCTCCCCTCAGACCCAGACTGGCTCACCCCACCCAGGCCACCTAGGCCAACACCACCCCAGTATGGCACCACCCCAACCTCCACAGTCCCAGCAGCAGGCATTATCTCAGCAGCAGGGTAGTTCTGTTGATCCCAGTCAGTTCAGCTCAGACCAGACCTCCATCATGTCCCAGCTGAGCGGGATGACTGGGATGCATAGCGGGCAGGCAGGACAGTCGGACATGTTGGGTGGGAATAATAACAGCAGCAACAACAACCAGGAGCTGGGAACGAACATTAACCACAACAGTTTAGACCTGATGTAGCCTTGACTCCATACTGTCTCTTTGTCTTGATGCTCTGATCAGTTGCCCCAAACGACAAACTGCCATGACATGAGAGCGAGGTGGGTCTACAGCTTTGGGGTTTTAGAAGTTTTTATTTTTTATTTAAATATTTTTGTGATGTATAAATAAGAACTGAAGCTTCCTTCCTATGGGAGATGCAACATAAATCTTAGAAGTCAATAAATGAATAAATTAAAACAATGGTAAGTTATTGCTGTTAATATATATCTATATATTTTTGCCAATTGTGTACAAAAGGTGGAAGGGCAGTGTTTCAGGTTGAAGATATTTCTTCCTTAGTCTATGACACAATATTTTTGGGGACTGAGAATTTTGCCTTTTTATGAATATTTTTAAGATTTTAAATGTGGCTAAAAATTAAAGTGAGTTGACACAATGTACCTTTTTTATTGTTCCGTTTTCCTCTTCAAATACCCAGTCATACTTGTATCTATTTTGCAGAGAGTTAAGTATATTTTATTTCTGAATTATTATTATTTTTTTCCCTTGATGGATCGTTAAAAACAAGCATCAACATATCTTCTGTTACGGGAGTCAACTTCTGGACAGTTTTCACAGCAAATGTACATTTTACAGCGACTGCAACAATTCACTCATATAGAATTTATTTAATTTGATAGGTGGGAGGGAGGGGTAAATGCAGTTTGATTTTGCCAGGTTCCGTAGTTGTTTTTTTGACAGGGTTTATAGGTTGAAATTAAACCTCAACAGTGTTTTGGGGAGTGGGTGACAATGACCGTGGGTTTGGTTGTATTTTTCTGCAAATGATGGCCAGATCCACAGAACAAATCCTTGCACCTGTGGGCCACCTCTCCACCCTCCATCTTCAGTTCTTCTATGAATGTGCACACCTTCCTTATCCTTAACCTCGCCCCACCCCCAACCCCCCTGCTAAAAATGGAGGGATGAACTGTTGATGTCCGATGGTCTAGCTGTCAGAGGTGTACTGTTTCCAGCTGGCTGATGTTAAAAGGTTGCGCGTGTATATATATTACAACCTTGTTTATGAACTGTGACATGGAGAAAGTTGTCTGTTTTTTGGGCTGCAGAGGTTTAAGAGAATCCTGCCTGTATCCTCACCCCCTCCGCCCCGCAACGGTTTCCCTTTCAGCAGTCCTTCTCTTCTTCCCCATTGTTCCTCATGACTGCCTCTCAGCTACAAGATTTAATTCAATGTTAGTACTGTACAAAGTAAGAAATGGTGGACTTAGATACTGTTTTTTTTTTTTGTAATGAAAGTGAAAGATGTAAAAAAAACAAAAAAAAACCTGTACATACTTTAAAACCTTATGAGCAGAGAAACTATTTTCTGCTGCTCGTTTCCCCTCTTGTTTGATTGGATATTTGCTGTATCTGTAAAAGAAAAAAAAAGTACTCCTGAGCTACTGTACAGTATTGAGATTTTTTTCTAAAAGGTACAGTATGGGGTGTAGTAGGTCACAAGCACCAATGCGCCTTTTTCTGTGTATTTTTGACAAGGTTTTAGGGAGGGAGGGGTTATTGCAACAAGTCACACACCTGAACAATCTCAAAACGTAGACATGAAATCCACA
>OMLP01045491.1:24831-35371 GCA_900302685.1 Spondyliosoma cantharus
AACGTGAACTGCTGGTGACAGCGCTGCTTCGGCTCCTTTCCCGCTTCTCCCTCAGCCGCCTTGTTTCCCTGACATGTTAAGGGTCCCACTAACCGGGAGAGACTTCCTCGTACTGGGTCTTTCCGAGCGTCCAGTGACTTTACAAAATCTGCGACACATCTGCACACCGCTTCGCGCGCGCCCGTCTGCCGGAGCGCGCCCTCTTGAAATGAGTCCGCGCGCGCCGTCAGCTGCCTCATCATCCTCATCATTCAACCAGTGTATGGACCCACAGCATCCACAGCATCACCCGCTGGAGTAATACCACAATGTAAACACTCTGTCAGTGGCACTCAGGATCGCACTGTACTAAAAGTAGAGACTATCAATTATACATTTTACCTTAAAAGTACCTACTTTCATGCAAAAAACTCTGTTTTCGGGACTGAAAAAACAAACTGACCGTACGGAAAACTGAAGACAACCCAATTTCATCCTGTTTTACTTTTATATGTGGCGGACCCTGCCACCTTTCTATCTTCAAATAGTGTTCTGTGGACCTTATTTTCCTCTGAGAGTAGCTTGTTTATTCACTTATGGTGATATGTTTGAGATTGTATCTTTATCTCATTAATATTGCAAATAAATTCTGAGTTTGAACTTCTTACTACACACTGCCCCTTTAAGTAGGGGAGAGCAGGGACAATTGGAACCTTTTTTGTTTTTATGTCATTGCTCCTAAACTGTTATACAATTTTACGTGGGCAACTTATCTGTGTAACTTGTTATATAAATACCAAGGGTCACTATAAACTCATCAAAATCTGCTTGAAACAATCTAATATTCCAGTTAGACTTGCAGAAAATAAGTGGCTTAAACAGGTTTTGCATTTGAGTTGCAGTTTTAGCTGATAAGGCAGTATGAAAAGTTAAGACTGCTTATGATTTGAAGTTGAACTTCTAGACATTGAATATTTGAAAGCATGAAGAATAGGCTCTTTGTCAGAATTGAATCTGGCTCACCAGATAACAAAGCAAAATATTTGACCATTGGACAATGCCACAAAGTAGATCATAATAAAGGTATATGTGCCTAGAGGGCCTAGATTTAAAAAAAATACTTTTATAGCAAAAAAATGAATTTTGGTAGAAAAAGAGAGACATTATGTCAGTTTTGCAGAGAGGTATCATCATGATTTGTGCAATCTGACATGTTACAACTGCTCCCGGTCTGCTATCAAAGGTAAAAATACTCACAAAATGGCACCAGTGAATGCTATATTAATAATTAGCATCATTATTAGCCTGGTGATACTGTTGCATGTGTGAAAAAACAGAACTCTAGTTGTTGGTAGAATAGGGCTTAGCTTAGTACAGTTTGTAGTTAAATCCAGTAGTTCTCAAACTAGAGTAGAAAGTATAGCACAAAATGAAAATGCAAATACCTCAATGTACTAAGGTACAGTACTAGAGAAAATGTACTTAAAGGGAAATGCCACCAATTTTACATGTAAAGTGTGTTTACAGGACTTGGGGAGCACTACAGCAAATGTTAAAAAGTAGAGAAAGCTGTGTGTAATCTGATGAATTGCCTCCAATGATATCACTCTGGCTTAACTGCATTTTGGGTAGTGTCCCAGATATCTCTGGTTCTGCTATCAGTTTTGATTTTTTCTTTTTAAACCATCCATAATGAGTTATAGACATGCAATGCTAGAACAGTGGACTGTTTTTCAAATTCCTGTACCTACATTACCCACACTGCAACTGAGTGACATCACTGGAGCCACAAAAGGCTTTAAATGACTTTTGCACATATGCAGTAGTACTAGTAAGGTGTGAAATTGGTGAAGTTAACCTTTACTTAAGCGAAGAAGAGGGACAATGACTTTTTCCCACACCCACACTGTGTTTTATACATAAAGTGCCATTATAAGCATTTTATTTCTATGCAAAAAAATACAAAAACAAAACAAAATACAGTGACAATCAGTTTAAGGGCTGAAAGATTGTCATGGCAAAAAAATCAAACGTTGAATGCAGCTGTGAGATGCTAGCCATGATGTGATTGGGAATCTCAGCAAATGAATGACAAGCTCTCATCACTGATGTCTGATTCAGGTTCACTTAGATATGACATTAAAGGTCTATGGACTGGGCTGGAATCAAAGAGTATCATCCCAAAGTAAGACATGCACCATTGGAAAAACATGTGATCTTGTCTTTATAAAAATTATACCATTTCAAACAACCGTAAATAAAGCATAGAGCCCTTGGCTGCAAAAGTGAAAACATCACATTGGATGAGCTTCAGCTGTTTCTCCTCTAGATTTTTACGCTAAATTGGTGCTTTGGAATAAATCTCCTGAAATGGCGTCAAACTGCACAGCCCCTCTTAATCTTTTAGAGCAACAAATATTTTCTTATGTAAACAAGTTAAGGCCAATATTGTCGTTAACAGACAATACACGTATAGTATAACAGTTTCTCTTAAGCAAATAGATTTGAAAGCTACAAACTCTCTCATAAGGCTCATTTCACAATAATCAACCAAAACACACACCTGACTAGACATGTGCTCACAACCTGTCAACTTTCTCTTTTCTTTACCTACATTATTCTCTATTTAGGCACACTGCACTCCATCTGACAACTTCCCACGAAACCCCTCCACAGACTGAAACATCGCACAATAGAGACCACTGCTGACTGTTTATGACGTGGTGGGACAAACTGTGACATCCTCTCAGAGCTGTTTGGCAGGTTTGACAAGAGATGTTGAAGAAGAAGAAGAAGAGGAAGAGGAACCCTGCATCAGCTGAGCTCCTGTGCTACAGAGGGCTGCTGTGGGGGTGACCCTGTGGACCAGAGTGGAGCCAAAGGGGTAAAAAAAAAAAAAAATATATATATAGATGAATCGAAAGCATCGTCCCTTATTTTGTCATCTGTCTGTGCGGTGTCATTTGACCACTGTGCAAGAAATGATTGTGGCTCTAACTAAGCAGGAGTGGCTTCTATTGATTCTTTTGTATTGATTATTATAACAATCCAGACTTGAAGATCACTTACTCCCTTGTTCTGGAGCTTTTGACTTCAGCTGCTTAAATTTACTCAGTTGCCATAAAACTCTATACTGAAATGTAGGGCTGCACCTCAAGGTTATCTTTATAATCTCTACCTTATTTGGTCAGCAAAATTTAAAAAAATCTGCATCACATTTCAACAAAGCCCGAGTTCATGAATTTAAATTGCTTGATTTTAGTCTGATTGTCAGTGCAAAAGCCAAATATATTCAGTTTACTATCATAAATGAATGTGGTTTAAACATTTACCTTTACCATTACCTAATGTTCCTTGTTTTGCTGATAAGGAACAAGTGATGCGGTCACAAGCTCCTGAACAAGTTTGTGAGTAGAACATGAGTTGAACATCTTTTTTCCATGGCCAAATGTTAACTGCCATGCTGTTACACTTTGCACAAAGTATGGCCAATTTCTGTAATTCAAATTTAGGGAAAGCTAGATTGTATCTATCATTTAAACATGTTTTCTTATCACCCTAGTTTGATACACATTAAACCATGTTGCAGTTAAATTCTAGTGAAAGATGATTATCATTTGAACTGCATTATTTCCTTGATTACAACAACTCTCCATTACATTTGGATGTGAATAATTAAAAAAAACACTGGAGGAATGAAGCTTTAACTTCTTCCTGGAAAAGAAATTGAGGCAAACCTCCACTAGAGGGAGTGCTTGCCCAGGTGTTGCATTGCTTTGTTGCATATAAAACTGTTGTGTCAGCACAGGCTCTGTACAGTATAGGCTCAGACTGTGCCAGGAGTGTTTGGGAGGTGGATGAAATACGAATTTGGCAACATGATAAATCACCGATTTTGACATGTGATATGAGGGAGGAGCAGGAGGAGGAGTTAGGTTGAGTGACACTGAGGCAAAGGAAGAGCATGCTTTGGTGAAAGTGAAGGACGGAGGATACGGACAGAGAGAGATTCACGACATGAAGGGAGGGACAGAAACACGAAGACACATCATCGAACATCATGACTGAAGCAGGGAGGATCACTGAGGGAGACAGGCAGATAAACACAGCATTTTTCATTACGCCTGATCTCCCATGACTTTGGAAACTTGAACAGTAAAAAGAAAAAAAAACAATAAACAGATCAAAACTGACATTGAAAAATAGTCAATATATATATAAAAACACAGGAATAACAGAAACAGAAGAGTAACTTTCTATAAGTCTTAACTGTGTTGTGAGTAAAGGACTGTGATTCTTTGATTCTCCCTGTAAGTGTTTGCCTCCTTCATCGCTTTGCGTCTTAACTGAGTCCAGCAATGTTTGTGTAAACAAAACCCAAAAAAGGGAAAAAATACATCTGCAAGTGTGCATCCGTGTGATTGGCTGTGCACATGTCTGCGTCCTCTCCTCTTCATTCTGTGATTGGCCCGTTGGCCCTGGTGGAGCTGTGGTCGGTTGCTGGAACCCTTAGCCATCAGAACGCCATGTTTGGTGTGCCTCCACTTCCTCTGAGACGACCAATAGGAGTTCACAGTTCTTCCCTCGCAGCTGCTGGCGTAGAAACTTCCTGTGATGAGTTGAAAACCACAGTTATAATGATGAAATGCAAGATGAGCAACTCTTTTTTGACGATTTATATAAAAAAGGCAAACCTGACAATATAAAGGGTAGACCTGCTTAAAGTTGCTAGTTCAATATTTTGGCACTGAGTGGCAGCAAAGACAAATTAACACAGTGTCAGTTTCTAAAGTTGTTATGGTCAACGTGTTTACACATCCAGCAGGAGTGGTCATGTTGGCTACATAATAATTGTAACTTGTACAATTGTAAGTCTCTTTTTTTGCTCCTGTTTTGGTCTCCACCAACCCCAGAATATCTCACTCATTAGCTGTTTAATGCTCCACTATATTCACAAGTTAGTTGCTTACTTTGTCTGTCTGGCAGGCTTTACGCCAGAGCTACATTGCTTGCGTGAGCAGCACATGATGGCTGCGTCGCTCGACTACTGCAGCTTCCACACCTCTGCGTCAGCACCATATGTGTAAATCCCAGAGGAGACGGGGAACATGATTCCGGGGAAAAATATGATTTGTCACCCCTAAAATACCACTGTAAACACAACTAAGTCATGTCAATACATGAAATGGAAATTTTTCAAGTCTCAAAAGTTTGTGACTCCCACCCTGTACCTTACAATGGTTGGATCCACTTACCCCCACCAACTTTCCACTGCCCACTCTCAGAATTTGACAGTCTGTCGTTAGTGGTTGACCTCTTCTAAAGATTTGTTAGGCATTTCTTTACCACTACTACTCATTGCAATTAATCATGTTTACAGTTGTCACCAATCTTCAATTTCGGTGCATTGAAATACAAGTCACACTGGCTGAATTTGCTAGCTAGCTACAGTAACACCAACTAGTGTTTGCAAGCTGTTTGAATTTGAGCCAGTCAAAGAGGCCAGCAATGAAACATAATGTTCTTTATCTGACAGGCTGAGAGACTGTTTGTTAGCCACGTCACATCACTACTTTCAGTGTCCTCCTTAGGAATTGCTCTAAGAAAATCTCATGTAACTGTCCCCTCCAAAGTTGACATCAGATTTTCACCGTTGGTCAACACAGACATAGTCGTTGCTGCGAAAGTGCTGCTACCAGCCCCATCCTTCTGCATGGGGTTTGCCTTTGATAATGAACAATAATTATAATGACTAATTTTCCTGCTGCTGGAAAAAGGTTACACAAGAATGGAATTTGAAGGGCAGAAGTCGCAAACAATGAGCTAAAGAAATGCAAAAAAAACTCCATTAAGCTGAGAGGAACTGTCCAGTCTGGTGATAATTCTCTGTAGGTTTGTCAATATGAGCGAACTGCTTTCACACTAGACAGTCATTTAATATAATGTTTTTATAAAAAAAAAAGTTTTGTATAAACAATCTTTTAAAATTGGATTATTGCAGCATTAAAAGGCATTGTTTGACATTTAAGGAAATTCACTCCTTTTTGTTGCCAAGAGTTAGATAAGAAGACTGATACCTCATCATATCTGTTAACTAAATATGAAGTTACTGCCAGCAGCTGATTAGCTTAGCCTGGCATTTGGTCTGTTTGTCTATTTTAGTCACTGTTTATCTGTTTTTATGTTGTTGTTACATGTATTTGGAAAGACCAAGACACGTTTCCACACACAATACAGATGTATTCTATTCTACTCTTTATACCTTACTAACAAATATGAAAAATGCATGATTCACTCCCCTGCTGACTTAGTGTCAGTTGAGCACACCCATCCCACACTCAACTCTCCTGTTTGACTTGTAGGACCCACGCTTTTTAAACCTTTGTTCATCATCTGTGATGTGAAACTATTAGATTTCCAGTCATAGAAGTCACTCCTCTCTACTTCCAACACTGTTAAGTTTTCTGGTGAGGTAATTTTAAGACCTCATTCTGCCAATCTGCAGCTTCTGTGTCACTCTGTGTACAACGAGCTAGCTATCAAAAAGAAGAGCTGTGATGCAACTGACTAAATGCGAGTTGACTCTGGGCCTTCTCAACTGATGACACCTACTCAAAATGTTGAACTATGCCTTAAAATCAACAACGCTGTGAAGGCATGCTCCAAGGTTTTTAGAAAACATAGCTGTTAGAAATGACAACTATAAAATAACAACAACAAAATTACCCTAATGTTGACATGCAGGCAACTAGAGTAAATTTGCCAATTATCTTAATAGCTAGCTAGTGTCCATCGTATCTAACAAAAGGGGCCACGTTATTTTGTGACCCGTTCTCCTCTTTTGTGTTATTGGAGCAGCGATGATTTGTGCTGAAGTTTTACTCTACTGCACATTCAACACTTCCCGCTGCTGCTTCACAGTAAAAGCCTTGAATTTGTTCACAGCTGAAAGGCATTTTTACAGCTACAGAAAGTGTTGATAACTGGATATCAAGTTTCATAGCAATTTAACCAATACTATCATTATAAATAAATCTTATCCTGGTCCAGACTGAACAGACCAATACAATAGATAACAAATCACCACCCTGCTGCTAAAAAGGGGGAAAACCTGGTGTGGCTCCACACTGATAAATCCACAACTATTCCAAATCACGTAACACTGGTTAACATACCATTTCTGATCAATGCTGTCATAGCAAAAACACATGCGCTTAAACACATCACTCTCACCTGAGCTCATCCGGGTTGCCGATGGGTTGCGGGCTACGCAGCTTGGAGTCCAAGTTGTAGTAGACCCCTCCCACCTCTCTGACTCCTATCCAGTGCTGGCGTTTGAGCGGCAGCCGGAGAGGCCCCCAGCGCAGGTTGGATGGCACGTTCAGAATGAAGCCGGTCACGTTGGACAGCTCGATGCTGCCTACATCCCTAGAGGAGGGAAGGCAAAATGTATGGTTTGTAAACTTCTATTTTGTCGTTGACCATTTTCTCTAGCACACTATTAGTTTAAAAGTATTTTTTAAACTGAGGTTTGTATTCTGTGTCAACAACATTATAGAAATTATTCCATAGACTTATTGTTAAGTGTAAGATGTTTTTAAATAATAAGAATCAGTTAAATAATCAGTATATTATTGCTGGCAGTCCCCCTAGGTAGATTCCAAACTCCTCTTCAACTTTTGACTCATGTTTCTACCGTTGTCTTCCTGCAACAACTTACTTATCACAGCATTTCAAACAAGATTCTCCCTAAGTAAGACTTGTGTTTCTGGTTACTAAAGATCGTATTAATTAAAAACAAACAGGTCTTTGCACAGATTTTTCTTCTTTTTATATTTTGTATGAAGGGAAAATAACAAATTAAGAATTTCATTGCCGGTGCAAACTATGTTTCCACTGTGTACATGACGATAAACATCTTGAATCTTGAATCTATCAACAGGGTAATCATATCCGTAAGGTTTCATACACTTAGAATATCAACCTTATCATATAGGTGGCAAAAAACAAGGCCTTTTAGTGGACGTAACTATGACAGTCCAAGTTTCCCCAAAGGATTACATTGCAGCCATTAAAGCTGGTTTCCCAGCTGCCAGCTAAGGTGATCTACTGGACCGAGTCCAAGACCTTTGGTAAGTGTGAATAATTTACACACCAAAACATGTAAACATAATGCCTAGGTTTAAAAATACTGGAATTCCCCTTTAAGATAATTTACATACACTATTGCCTGCCTTTTCTTTCCATATTATATGGTTACAATGACCTGAACTGAAACCTTAAATCTTGAAACCAAGATAGTTATCATAAGTAGACAGAATCACAGAGTCAGTAGCAATAGGAGCACGGTAGTGAGGGGAACAATTCTGTGATGTACAATATATCAAAAAGCCCTCAACAATACATCATAGCATTGATACAGCTGGAAAATAAAACGTACTAAAATGGAGACTGAGTTTCAAAAAGAAGGAGCTGTCTACAATATATGTACGTACTGAATTATAAGGTGCCCTCTAAGACTAAGATGAAACTGCCTGTACAAAAACAAAAAACAAATGTGTGTTTTTTCATTATTTAAGTGTTTATTTAATATTTTTTTCAGCTATATCACGTTTGTATTTTTTTCCTTTGGTCTGTTTTCCATGAAGTTCACATGTAAAGCTATATGGGGGAATAAGGAGATGTTGATTTGCTAGATGATGAAATGTATGAATCATATGGTACAAAATGTACCAAACCACATAGAGATATGTTGATGAAGGTTCTCAGTCATCCAGGTCATAGTAATTCTAAGTGCTATATCGTAGGTAACTGGACTTGTTTCACAGTCTTAATTTACTTGTTCTCATAGAGATATCTTTTCTTTTAAAGAGATACAACAGTATGTAGAAACTCTTAATCTTGGCTGTTAGAGTCTCCTGTAAGTGTGACTCACATGCACCGACAAGAAGAGTGATGTTAACACCAATGTTCAATGGAGAATGTGACTAAATGCAACGTGAATAAAACTTTACCACGCCCATGAACATTTCTGCCTGGTGGTTGTGTTAACACTGACGGCAACAATTCCCATGATCCAACACTACTTCCTACTTTTGTTTTCGATTGAGAGCCCCCTTAAGCAGCAGAAATTTCATACTGTGCATTTATGTGGCAATCTGTAGGTTTTGTGTTTTAAAAACATGACCCTCCTAAATATTTACAATGACAAAAGACATAAAGAATGTAAGAGCGGTAATCACATGCTGTAGGTCGAAGAACCACTGCTGTGTCAATCAGCAACATAGAGCACTATTGTTGTTTTTGTCACTAGATCAGGGGTCAGCTTTGATTTAGTTCCTGTTCTGGTCAAGACAGAGAAACAGGAATATGGCTTTTCTGATAACAGTAACGTTTCACTGATAAAGCAAGTCTGTGGCAGCTTGTTGTCGTCAACAGTCATGTAAGCCTGTTAATGAGAAAAACAGGAATGCTGATAAAACTGTCTCGTAGACTGTCAACCGATGGAAGTGCTGACTAGTCAAAGAGATCATTCAAGGCGCTGCTGATTATGTAGCTTAGGTGCAGATGAGGACACAGGGAGCCTCTTCACAACATCTCCCTCACGCTTACATTCTATGATTGAAGTGGATACTGCCATACTGCAGATGTCACAGCTGGCAATGGTTGTTTGACTTTTTTTTCCCGGTCACCACGTGTATTCACAGAAAATAAACATCCGTTTGATCCTCGTATTGATCATTTAGGGAAACAGCAACGACAGCATATTAAGATATTCAGCAGCTGTTACGTAATAATTTATCTAAACTAGGCTGAAAAGACATCTAAAAATAAATACAAGCGTTACTGTGCAACAATAGTAACACAAGAAATTTAAGTTTGCTGCATCAGCCTTACATACCTTCTTTTATCCCACCAAACTGCCTCAAACCCCCGGGTCTGCAAGGCCGCCATAATGACATTTACATCATAGTTCCCATTTCCCAGCATGCTCTTCTTGTGAGGTGTCACCAGAGTGCTGGGAGAAAGCCTGCAACAAGTTGTGGAGAGACATGAACACATTATCCACAACATTTCATAACCACAGGGTAATTATTGACATAGACTGATACGAGAGCTTCCCCACCTCTGGTATATCTCCTGCAGGGTGTCCCTACTGAAGGCCGTCCCGTCCTGGAAGACGTTATTGAGCGCATGCAGGGCGCACAGCTCCCTCCGCTGCTTCTCATGATAAATGGCCGGAGGTGTCAGAGAGGCTTGGGGAGGCAGTGGGGGGCTGAGGGAGGAAGAGGAGGATGAGAGATCCTGCTGCTGCTGCTGAGAGTCCGTGGGATCCCTGGACCTCCTCTCCTCCACTCCCACTCCCACTCCCACTCCCACCGCCACCACCTCCCCTCCTCCACCGCCACCTTTCTGCTTGCTGACCTTCCAACGCATGCAGCCCAGCTCTTGCAGGCCACCTCGCCCCTTCCCCTTCCACTCACCGGCTGGATACGGAGCGCTCCCCATCCCTTCAACACCACCTCCACCGCTGCCGCCGCCGGCACCGCCTCCTCCGGCT
>OMLP01045491.1:35425-99712 GCA_900302685.1 Spondyliosoma cantharus
TGCTACATCAGCATCATGACAACCACTGCCATGGCAACCTCTCAGAGAAGAGAGGAGGCTTGTGGCTTTCGATGCGCGGTCGAGGGAGAGGAGGGGGTTGCAAGGTGAATAAGACCTGTGGCTGTTTAACAAAAGCAGCACCTGCTCGCTCTGAAGGAGAGACGTGACGAAAGGTCAGCAGGAGGGCGTGGGTGAAAAAAAAAAAAACGGAACTCAAAATCTTAACAAAGATACTCCAGGTGCTCCCAAAGGAAAGATCACCCCTCCAACAACACCGGAGCGGTGTCATCAATCAAACTGCCACTGCTGTCTCTGCATTTCCACTTCCATCATCTGTGAGCGCTCGCTGACAGCTCTTTCCATCCAGTCACAGAGCCTATAGCTTTGCAGTTCTTTCCATCCCCAGGCTGCTGACCAGGAAGCGTCACTTCCACTGGAACACACAAAAGAGGGGATTTGATGCTGAGCAGTGCCTGAAAACACCTAAAGGAGAGAAAGTCTCATTTAAAATGAACAAACATGGTCCCAAATTCCCAACAGAAGTTAGCAGAGCCCAAAATGACCTCTGATGACTGCTTTTTTCTTAATCTGAACAGCAGCCAGACACCTTAAACAACACTTTACAACAACGCTAATGCTGTTGCTAGTAATGAAAGATAGCTGAGATCATATTAGAAGTCGCTCCAACCTCCTCTTGGTCAGCAGACTCTAAAAATGAGCAGAAGGTAAACATTTCCAGCAGCTTGGATTGGAGAGAGGAAGCAGGCTGTTGTTAAGTAAGCTAGCAAAATATGACAACAACAGCCCCGTACACAACAACACGCACACATTAGAGAGTTTACAGTCCACTCAGGAAACACGGCCAGTGTTATACTCTGGAAGCACACACGTACAGATGCATTTAATCCATGATAGTAGCAGATATTTGGCGTTAATCTGCTGGCTGCTCTACGTGACTGCTGTCTATCAGCGAACACAAGCACAACGCTTCCTTCACGTCTTCTAACTTCGTTTTCTCTCGCCGAGCACTTACCTGGCCGCTTCCCGACGGTGGTGTCACAGCCGGGCTATCATAAACCGGTCCAAAAACTCAGTCTACTCTCCGCTGTTTTTTCCTAAACACTGTTCAGTCCTTTGTCTTTGCCAGTGTTCCCCTTGCTACAGCTCTCTCTTTCTCTCTGTCTATGGTCTGTCTCTCTCTCCGTCCGTGCACACGCGGACATGCGCAGTGGCGTCTCCCTGGCTCCGTACTGCTGTCACCGCCTGCGTCAGTAGACAGTGGAGACAGTCCCTCCCCTGAGACTGCGAAACCCTATATGTCCAGCCTTATTCCTCGTGGACATGTCGAAAATACATAAGTAAACGTATAAAACAATGCTGCTCTGCATCCCGTCTGCAGCAGTGATCTACAAGTAGTTAATAAAAAAAAGTTTTTGTTGAGTTTCAATCCTGGATGTATTAACCCGATAAACTTAATATTGTTTTTCTGAGTACTGAATGCTTCAAGTCTCTATAACCAATATTTTACAGATCAATGATGGATCACATGACTGAGAAGTCACAGATTATTATCCCCCAACTCTGTAGTTTCACTAAGATTCGTGGAGCTTTTTAGCCTCTTTTAGCATATTGTTTTGTTTTGTACTTGTTTTGCAGCTAAAGAGACTTATATTTTCCAGATGGTGGGGACTGAAACAAAGCTTAGTCGTTTTTAAACTGACCCCCATGCTGACATCAAGAAACTACTGGCGACACAGGCCGACTATTATGTTACCTGTGTCTAGGTCAAAAAAGCTGCCGTTGAAAACCCCGCAAAGACTCCATCCGACAACAAACTAAGCTATTGCTAACAGCACTCTCTTGCTAATAAAGCCACATTCTATTGAGAATATGTCTGATAGCAAATGGCATTGGCAAAGAAGTTGAGGCAAAACATCAGGAGGAACACCTCTACATGGGGGAGATCATGGATACTAAAGCAAAAGGCTCAGATGCTTTCCTTTTGTTTGTTTTTTCCATCTCTCTTCTTGTGCACTGACTTAGCTGTGCAGTCAATCAGGGTGATTCACAACATCCACTGTACTGATGTGTGCTATTGGTGCTGGACACAAAAACAAAAACTAGGGCCACACACTCACCGATGGCCCCAACATTGGCCAACTGCAGACCATCGGCCTGGTTTATCAGGGTCCACAGGTTTACAGAAGAGTTGGACGGTTGTTGCAGGAGGATGGCGGGGAAAACTTGAGTGAGAAGTTTGAGGGGGCTTTGGAGCTGACTTAAAGGAAATGCAAGGCAAATATTTATTTCTCAAATCATGGCTGATTAACTGATTTTGTCAATCGTGATGAGGCAACAACTGTAACAATTCATCTTGCGAGATTTCAGAGCGAGAGAGACTCTCGTAGACTCTGTCAGTGGATGGAAGTGCTGACTAGTCAAAGAGATCATTCAGGACGCTGCTGATTATGTGGCTCCGGTGCAGATGAGGACACAGGGAGCCTCTTCACAACATCTCCCTCATGTTTACACTCTATGATTGAAGTGGATACTGCCATACTGCAGATGTCACTGCTTACAATGGTTGATTTTTTTCCTGTCACCACGCGTATTCACAGAAAATAAACATCTGTTTTATCCTCGTATTGATCGTTTAGGGAAACAGCAATGACAATGTTTTATGATATTCAGCAGCTGTTACGCAATAATTGATCTAAACTAACTTTTTTGACCTAACAAAGGGTCTTATAGCACAAAGATATATATCGCCGTTGGAATCGTCTCTGTAATGTTGTTAGACACTTTGAATAACAGCCTCAGCCTGTCAGTGGCAAAAAGGAGTACTTTTATTTGATGTCATTTTGAGGGTCAGAGTTTCTCCAAAGGATTACATCGCAGCTATTGTAGCAGCTGTAGCAAAACCTTTGGAACGTATGATTTATATAAAGACCAAAATATCAAAGATAGGGCCCAGGTTTAAAAATACCAGAATTTCTGTTTAAAGCAGAGTGACCCCAAATGAATGTTATCGACTATGTCTGCTGAATGTGTAAATAGGCCACAATTTAAGGAATAAGTAGGGATATTTATTTATTTATTTATTTACAACAAGCTGAATTGCCTCCAAGTCATCTGACCAGATATCAAAATGCACCAATATTCAACTTAAAGGTTTTCAGTCTATCAAATCTCCTTTTTTTGATGGTATATGTGGCAGATATCTCCTCAGCGATAGCCACCGAATGTATTTACATTCTTTCATTGCATCTTTATATAGTGGCCTCATTTGGACTGACTCTGCATTTCTTGTGCAGAATTCAAATGACATACAATGTACAGGGGGTCCACAGGTAACAATGGATTCATGTCCTCAAGAGCCGCTTCCAGGAAATACTTAACATAATGATGACATTGTTGATGGTCTCCTCTTGTCTCCCTTGTAAAATCAATGTGACACAATGAATCACTTCAGCCCATGGTTTCTTTAGCAATGCCGCGAAAAACATAAAGGACTTGTTCCTCTTCTGTTGATTTGTTTTTATTGTAGCTTAAAATGACACACTTTTTCAGTGATACCTTTGCAATCACCACCAAATAACCAGACCTGACTTTAAAGCTGCATTTAGTTATTCTTGACCACTAGGGGGCAAACCAAACACGACTCTGAGCTTGACAAATTATTATGGCCCACATGCTAGCAAAGAGCAGACACAAGAACATATTGTCATCCATTTGATGTGGTGATTGTATCCATCTGAGGAATATTACTCAATTTATTTTTAGCTCTTCTGTGGTCTGCCAACCTCTCTGAATGTGAGCTAAAAGTGGCTAAAAAGCCGCAAATATTTGCACGTACGTTCGGCACAACAAGTGACCATTTTGAATCAGAGGAGTCACTTGATTCTGCAGTCAGTAGCCTCAAATTTAATAAGCTTAGAAATGCTGGTATTGTGTGCAGCTTTTGTGCTGAAAGAGAAGGTTGAGTTTTTCTTCAGCTAAACTTATCTGAAAGTCCAATATGTTCCAGTCCGATACATTCAAAATCAAACCACTTTTCTACAATTTCGTCTTTTTCTCGGGTTGTTTTTTGAGGCTTGAACAGCAGACCAGTGAGTGTTATTCTTTCCTTTTACATCATCATGCCCTTGAGGAACCTGATTGGTCTGTTGAGGTTGCTATACTGTTATGTTGAAGGCTCTCGCTAACCACAAGGCCCATGTGCTTTACAAGACTAATTTGTGTTTCAGGTCATAAAAATGTGGGCAACCTCAACTCCACAACAATTAAAGTGGGTTTCCACTGCACTACACTGACAATATACAGTATACTTGTGAAGTAAAGATGCTATTAATATTTCACAATTAAAGCTAGACTGATATATTAAATCACAGAGCTTATTGTACCATATATCAACTTGTCACTGTCATCTGTTACCAAAATTATGTTTTTGATGTGCACACCAACTTAAATACAGTCCATAAAACTAGCAATTACATTTGGGCTTGTTTATTTAGGTAACTTCTTGGTCTAAATGCTGTTTCAGCAGCTCCTAGAGAAAGCACAGAGTAAATTGAACTCTAGTCCCAATATGACCTCAGTTTATTTTCCCCGGTCATCTTTAAAGTTTGATAACTCTTATGAATTATGAAAGACAGGGGAGGGCAAAGCACTGGAGCAGAGTAGGAAAACACAGGCATATATAAAAGAATAGACAGGTCATCAAAGAATTACAACACCCCAGGATGGGAAATTAAATTAAATTAAACGTGTATGCGAACATCATGTAACCAAAGGCACGTGTGGCATGTTGAAAACCAAAAGGCGGCCAGAGGTAGTAAATCCATTGGGACAGTGGTGAACCAGCAGACTGGCAAAAATACCTTGGCCAAAGAATCACCCCTTGTACTTAAAGCCAAAATTGCACATTTAACACTTGAGTGAATCCGGCCTGCTTATGTTTTCAACACCAGGTCAACTCTGTCACAAAGACCAACAGCACAATCTCTCTCTTATTTACATGTGTCCCAGTTTTCCAGCCAGAGCAGATGACATTTCAGCCATCAGCTCCTCCCTCATGTGGTCCTCCCTCCTCTGCAGCTCGTGGACAAAATGTCCCCTCTGTGTCTTCATCTCCATCGCACGCCCTATCAGCTGACTGCGCATCACATTCTGCTCATCCAGGGGGCACTCAGGCCTGTTGTCCACCAGCTCTGGCCTCTGGTCGCATAGAGACAGAGCCTTTTTCAGACTTCCAGCATCCACATCCAGCAGCTGATCCACAGTGCGCCTTCGACCTAGATGGTCTGCATGGGTGAGCACTGGGATGATGTACCCCGCGACCTCGTCTCCAAACAGTTGAAGGGCGGCTCTGATCGCCCGGCCGGCATCCTGATCGATTCCCGTGCTGGAGGCAGGAGCACGGATCACCAGCAGGAAGGCATGTGGTCCAGGACTGGTGAGCTGGAGGCTCCTCAGAGCTTCTCTGGCTCTCATGCTGCTCCCCAATGATAGCCCCAAAAGATCTGGGGTGTCGATCACTGCAACCTCTTCACCATCAATTACGGTCCAACTTTTAGTACTCTCCACTAGGGGACCCATGGGTGTCCTTGTCTCACTGTTGCCTAACAAAGTCTGTGCCAGGGAAGTTCTTCCTCCACCGACGGGCCCCAGAAGGATCAGCCTCAAGTTAGATTTGTTGGAACCATTGCGGGTCCGGTCTCTCTCTGATTCATTGGATGACCCTGTAAAAGTCACAATGTTTATCAGATAAATGATAAAGCTCTTTAGAGAAAAAGCTGTGATTCTTCTCAGCCCAGAACAAGCAAGAGAAATCAGAACCCTCGACCTCGCCCCCCAAATATTGCACCATATTCAGTCCAATACACATTATTCTATGATTGAATGGTGACAAAATGGCAAAAAAAAGTTTTATCGGGGATGCTTTTTCATGCTTTTATCTGTGACAAGACTCTCATTTCACAGCAGATGCAATAATCCCTGTACACCGGAGATGGTAGCCATTTGATTGACAGTTCATTCAAGCAGATCTGAGTTTATGTGCCAGCCACAGAGCCTAAAACAGCCAATGAGTGATCGCGTAGACAAGTGACCCATTCTCGCTTCTTTCTCCTTACTCCTGAGCCACTTACATGCCAGCCCCCCTGGTGATTGATGCACCAAGTAGCCAATGAGATTTCAAATCCAGCAATGAATAGTTTATATCAGTTTTTAAAGCCTTAAGATAGGAAAATCATCAAGTTTATATTGTTTTATGCAGAAGTGTGGGAAAAAATCAGCTTATAAACTTAAAAAAGATAATTAGGATAATTTAACATCAATCTACAAGAATGGTATCAGGTTCTAGTGAACTGACCTGTGGTTGACTTGAACTTGGAGGAAAGTCCTGATGGAGGAGCAGATTGCAAGACAGTTATTATAGGCCTGTAATTATTACCTACATCTGTCACTAAAATAGCTCCAGTCCCTTGAGATACTAAATTGCTGTCATGTGTCTGCTGAGTTTCTGAGTCACTTCCTCTGCCCACTCAAATTGTAAACGTCTCCTGACCTGTTTACTTTCACTTAAAAAGTCAATTTGAAGCACACAGTGAAGAGTAAACGACATCCCAGCACAGATGCAGGCAGCACTCACCTTCGAAAAACCGCCAAACCCTGCGCAGCCATTTAAACAGGCTCTGGATCCCTGAGACACAAGACATAGATAGAAAAGTTAGCATCTGGCTTTTTTGTTTTATTCATAGGTGGTATTTGTGTGTTTATTCCTGTGGGTGAGAAATGAGGGATGTATATTTTGTACCACGAAGGGTTCCCACGAGGCGGCTCACCCAGCTCCAAAGAGCTGTCAGACCTGGGGTAGAAACAACACACGTTCTTGTTCTGGTGATTTTATTTCACAACACACACAAACATGACAGGATAATAACAGATCGTTAGAGGTATTTCATCCATCGTATTGATGGCAACCTTAGTTTTGTGTGCTGTCAGCCAAAAACCAGGCTGTCACATCTGGCCTCTGATTGATCACCCTAACTAAACTCACCAGTCAGAGAGCAGAACAGACGGATCGGCCACCGGATCAGAGCTGGGAGTGCTGCAGGGAAAACAGACCACAACCAGTATTTTCAGATGAATACTGTAAATGTGAAGAGATAATATGTGACAAAGCAGAGCCCTGATTTGCTGATGGAAGCGGCAAACTAAAGGTGAATCTCAAAATCAGAGACACTAAAGTTCAGATCCTGCAAAGTGCCCTCGCCGTACAGATTTCTCTAATTCAATAAATCAGCAGCAAATTATAATTCAAATAGAAAAAAGAAAGTGAGACAAAGTTTAAATTTTAATATCATCTCGACCAGAAATATTTCACCATTACGGTACGCATATAAGAATAAATGTGGAGGGAAAACAGGATGCTCTGCAGTGAATAAAAACCTTTTGTGGTTCCCGGTGTGTACCTACATATGAATAATTCATAACGCTTTTTAACTTTCTTATTGTGTCTGCGGCACTCAGCCTGAAGCCAATTTGTTCCTGTTAGAGATGTGCATCTTTGAAACAGGTCACAAACTCTGTATGTTGTTAGATTTAGTTTTTTTAAAAACAGGCTCAGTCTTCTACTAAAACAGCTGGACATTGCTGTTTCAGTAAATGTTAGTTGAGCAGGAGTTGATTGTGCATTTGCTGAGAACTTTTTTTAGCAGGGGACAGGTCAGCAGCACACTGCAGTATGTGTGGTTAAAGCAACAATATGTAACTATTATACCTTAAAATATCAGCTTAAAAACCATTTAATGTTACTGTGACTTATAATACGATGAACGGCGTCTCATTTTCAGCCACACCTATCGCTTTTTTCTGTGCTGTATCTGTTTAGTGAGCAGGTACAGCAGGAGTACAGCGTGTCATGCCGCACTGCAGTACATCATACAACACCATCATTTATTTTGGTAAAACTGAAACATATTTTATAAAATGTCCTCTGATTTCCCCTTTCATGTCCTCCTCTGCTGCTGCGTATTGTAGCTACAAGTTAACTCTGTTAGACGAGAGGACTCTGGTCGGAGCGCTGCCGCGGAGAGTGGTGTCTACAACGCTATCACAGCGGACCACCCGGAAGCGGAGGAGGTGGGAAATAGTAACGGGCTCAGCAGCCTTTACGGACATCATGACAGAGGTGAAGTGAACAAAAAATAATGCTGACGGAGGAAGCAAAGTAAGAGAGAAAGTGACAGTTGGGGGCGCCAAAACGCACAAAATACAAATGACCACATAATGTTGCTTTAATTGTGATGGTGTGGCTCTTTTAAGTATGTTTCATAACTTTTTGACGACAATGTGGAGGAGCAGAGGAATCTGGCCTCACAGGAAGTGCTTGTTAGTAGAATTAATTAATTGTATGGATGTGTTTTAGATTTTCTGTGATTTCTAGTTTAGACTTTATCTCTGAGGAGAACAGACCAATCAGTAAGAGAAGCAACATGGCTATATGTAAGGGGAATCATCGGTTTAGTTTTGTTTTAAATGAACGTGAACGTGTGTGTCGGTGAGGGACTGACTCTGTGAGAATCTGTAGAGAAGATACCCCACCACAGTGAAAGCTCCCATCTGGACGCTGTTGCTGTTCATCCACCAGCCTGTGGACAGAGAGTGGAGGAAAGGGGAGCGGAGCATGACATTGGTATTGCACTGTTGTACACAACTTATCATGGGGTTTACCTTTCACCCACATGTGAAGTCCAGAATTAAATACTCCCATGAATAATCTGTTGTTCCTCGCAGGGCTTTGTGTGAGTGAATTCAGTTTTGTAATCAAAATAAATGCTTTCATCACTTATTCGATTCAGGATCGGATCAATACAGGAAACTTAAGCACAGTTTTTAAATATGGCAGCTCACGGAAGCTGTGCAGAGAACTGTTTCAAATGTCAGCATGTTGTGCTGTTTGTGCTTATCAAATTAAAACTGTCAAGTCAAACAGATTTTGCTGCTAACTTGACGTTATAGACTACATTCTCCACACAAATGCAACCTTGTACAAGTCTGGAACAATGGTTTAGTATTTGCAACCATGGTACAATGTTACATCCAATAAGTGAGTAATGAACAATTTATTACATCCCTTAAACTATAAATGTGTTGTATGATCCCTATAAAATAGTGCAGACACCTTTAATGTCTTTAGGAACTACATTATGTTTGATGAGTTTTTAAATCTGAGTCTCACCTGTAGCAGCATCCTCAGAGTTCTCCTGTGGACACTGACACTCCATTTCTCTCTGTGGTTGACAGCCCGTCAGCCGGTGTAAAGGTAGCAGGAATATGTGACAGCACTTCTACTCAGGACTTGCAAAATAAAGGCCCTAAAAGTTGAACATAACACCTGGGATGACAAATATTTTGTTGCGTCGATGTGATCAAACAAAATCTCAAATTGAAACTAGCTCACAACAAGGAGAAGCTCCATAACCAGTCAGTTGTATGTAAACATGTAGCAAAGCCTCAAACCATGCTTTAAACACTCGACATATATCGACACGAGTCTGTTATCCCACACCAATGTTGAAATGCTCTTACAGCTCCATTACCTGGTGTGTAGTCAGAAAATCCTCCCCCAGTAATGCCACCTACCGTCACTCTATCAAAACCTGACGCAACTCACATGAGGTCAAAGTTGTCTTATGCTCCCTTCTTCCTGCTGTTGTGAAGAAACAAGTTGCTTGTGTAGGCCTGCCCCCAACAGGAACACTGCCCTGACTTTACTCTGCTGTGTGGCAACACAATGCAGTGAATAGGCCCCGGTATGCTGATAAATGCTGTGGTCTTATTTTGGAAGGACACACCTTCTTTCCTGCTTCAAGAAGAACTGGAAGTGCAGCTTAAGAAGTGCAGTGTACTGACTCATGCAGTTACTAAAGTAAAACAGAGCAGATGCAGAGCTGTAAAATGTTTAGTTTTATTGAAGCAAATGCAAGCCCATCAACAAGTGTCATAAGTAGTTCTGAGTATTTTTATGACTATGTTTACAGCACAGTGTATTCAAATGCACACAATACTTTTTCAATATGTTGTTACCCACATTAACCAGTCTCAGAGATCATGGTCACATGAAAATCACTTTATTTTTTCCATTCAAACATTATTCACGTAATGTGGAACTGACAAACAAACTGCAGACATTAGCAGTGAGTTGCACTGAAGGATGCCGCCTCTTAAAAAAGGTACATTTAATCTGGTCAAACACAACAGGAAACCCTTTTGTGAACACTTATCAGTGTCCTGTCTGTCCCAAATTCACAGGTCACACAGTGACTTTCAAAACCGTTACCTTATTTTAAAATGAATCACAAAATGTACCAGAACTGGGTTTGTGCAAAGGGGCTGAATACACATTGATCTGAACAAGCTCATGAAGGCACAGCGAGGTGTATATCTAACTCCTCATGGGCCCAGCTGGGCAATCAGAGCATCTATCAGCTCCTGCTTCTTGGTCCCAGTGGTCCGAACCCCAAACTGTTTACAGGCCTCCTTCAGCACGGGCACAGTTAGCTTTCCCAGGGTGCCGTTCTGCACATGGGCCCTCAGCTCGTCTTCTGGCACCTCCACTTTGGGCTTTTTCTCAGCTCCGCCTCCGGCATCAGCTGTGAGAGAAGACATTCAGTCAAAAGGAAAGTCAGATTTTTACCGTACCATAGCACAAAATGACCAAAGCAGTCAGAGAAGTATTTCAAAGTCATCAATGCTGATCAATAACTAGATTCAAACTGGAAATATGGCATTTTGGGGCAGAACAGAGATATTTAGCTCAGACTCCAGCTCTGACCTGTTTTGCGTTTAGCAGCTGGTTTGCCCTCAGGGTTGTAGTTCGCAGGGTAGACCAGATCTTTAAACTCCTGAGCCAAAGGACCCAGTCGGTTGTTAATCTGCTCAACCTTTGGCACTGACACAGAGACAAAGAGAGACAAGACAGTGTGAGACAGAGACAATAAATGATTTAATCAACCACAAGAGGAACCAGGATCTCTGTTTGTCTGTTTCTCTGTTTTGGCATCTTACTGATGAGGTCCTCTGTTTCCTCTGGAGCCATCATATCCAGAGCCAAGGCCTCCAGGTTCCTGTAATGTTGCTGGATCACTGGATTCTCAAAAGCTTCACTCCTGCAATACGTAGCAAAGAATAAAAGACATCACAGAAAGATAACAATTGAAATGACCTTGTTTTGAACAGAGATCACACTTACCTATTGTATTTCTGTCATCACAATGTGTTCATATATTCAACAAGAAAGTGCAGACAAAAATAATTGAGTCTTTTTTTTTTATTAAATGTATAAATAGCATCCCTCTGAAGTGGCTGAAGAGACTTACAGACACACTTTTGCTTTTTAGGAATACAGAATTTGAAAATCTACAGAATGATTTTAAACTTAGACGTCCACATGTACACGGTTACGGAAAACTAAGCTGTGTCTATGCGTTTTGGCCTTTTCGTACACACCTAAATGCCGCTCTAGGTCACTAAAAATGGACATTTGGAAAACTCTTGCCAGGGTGATGTTATTCAGAAATTCCGTCGTCACTGGCAAACACGGGCAGAAACAGATTTTCTGAAACTACGACACGGACCCACACGTTATCAGTGTTTGTAGCATCATTAGCAAATGTGAACTTGAAGTATGTGGTATGATATTGGAGTATTTGAGTTTGTACTGTGGCAAAATGGATGTTAATTTGTTTATATTTAGAAAGACACGAACGGACATTGACAATACAATGACTGAAAAGAGTGCCAAAATGGCTGTTTGCGTTGTACAATGTTTAACTGACAAAATAACATTAATCAAAAAGATTCTGTGACAAGCAATAACCTTTCCCTGTCTCATTCATAGTATTTTCTGTAACTAAGCAACTGACCAGAGTTTACAATCCCCTCCCTGTTTATCCTGGCATGCATGTATGTCCAGTGTATGTGTGGACTAGGACTAAGACCTCTTTAAAGCAGTGAACATGTACAGGTACCTGTATTTAAAGCGCAGCTTGGAGACAATTTCCTTCATCTTGTCCACCTGTTCTTGTGAGGCAGATGGGCACTGGGGAGGATCCAGAGTCCGGATGTCGTCAGCGTATGGCAGGAAGATTACGTTAAAACCTGATACAAGCAAGAGAGGTGACATCCGCTTTTGAATGTTAAATTGCAAAAAGTTTTGTTACAATATGCTAGACTTTGGAGTAATCAAACCCAGTGGAACTTCATCTGAGCCCAGTGGTGTATTACCTGGTGGGGTTATCTGTACTTTCCCCTCATCCACCTCTTCTCTCTGAGGCACAAGGGCAACAATGCGAGGTGCGTAGTTTCGGCGAGAAACACAGCGGCACAGAGCGAACACGTTCCTCTCGCTGCACTTCCTCATCAAAGCAGAGAACAGACATGCACTGCCTGCATGGAGAACACGGCATACATTAGCGCTCAAACAGCCAAGACAGAGGTTCAGTCCCACTGGGCTGCTGTTCACTCACGGTACAACATTTTAAAATAATAAAACTAAAAAGCATGCATGTTTAAAAGCAGATAACACTCGAGGTGAAATATCATAAACATATCAACTGATTCTTCCTTTTAGCTCTGAAGTCAATAAGACGCAGGCAGATGAACAGTGCTACCTTTCACTTCACCCTCCTCAGGATAAAGGAAGACAGCAGGTCGGATATGGTGGTGAATTTTGAGCTTCTCCATCGGTTTGAACCCGATCAGAAACATTCCAGGATCGTCAAACTTCTTGATGGCATCCACCTCGTCCCTCTCCATCACTATCTGCCTCTTACCGTACGTCTACAGCAGATGTGCAGGAGAAAAGAGAAGCACCAACAAAATCACTGAATTAAATCAGATAATGATAGTGATGCTGATCATCACTTGATTTACGGTTAATCTTGTTGTGGCTGATACATTTTTCTGCTTAGTTGTTTGTCATTATGTCTTCTGGTGGGTAATGGATCATACTTTAAGATGTATTACTGGGTTGTTTCTACACTGTTTAACTTAAAGTGTCATGTAAATATAAGTTTAAATCTTTCACAAAACACACTTTCACAATACCAAACTCTAATGAGCATATAATGAGACTGTTGCTACCTGGGCTTTCTTTATCTCACTGGGCAGCAGCAGGCTGCCTGTCTGGGTGTGGAAGATTCGGGTTTTGCTATGGACAGGCTCGTTGGTTTCCCTGTAAAGTCTAATGGCTGGCGGTTTCCGAGCCAACACAGCTGTTGAATAAATTCCCACAGCTACGTTTATGCCCTCACCAAGACAAAGGTTTAACCTAAAGATAGCAGAGAGGGAGGGATGGTGTGAAGAATATGAGAGAGGAGGGGTTGAGTGATTGAAAAGACACAGAGACAAACCACAGTGGATGCAGAAAGCAAAAGACTGAGTGATAAATCATCTGCAGGATTCAAGACGGTGTGAATAACTTTTCATCTGTCTAGAAATGTTAACGTGTCACCTGGCCTGGGCTCTCTTCTTCTGCTCTTTGGCCCGCACCCTCTTCTGGAGGTCCTCCAGCTTGTCACAAGGCTCCAGCTGCAGCCCCAACTCACTCTCATCCTCAGGAGGACTTACAATGTCACGAAAGAAGGGTGAGACATCGAAGCCGCCCGGTTTCATCAGATGCAGTAAGTCTATGACAACATCTTGGAGAGAACATGACATACAGGCTTAGCACAATAAAAGCTACAATGTTTTCCTGAGAGACAAGCAGCCTTTTACTGAGAGACAAGCAGCCTTTGCTTCAGACATACCGGTCTCTTTGAGGTCACTGGCCTTGGTGCGAGCCTGTCGATCCTTTGTATTGTCGCCCCCGTGTGGTTCATCCCTGCAGGTGAAGATCATGAGCCGCTTGTGAGAGAGGCGTAGCTTGATGTCACTGTAGAGGTTGGCGCAGCACCACAGGGCGTCACCTAATGACGTCTCCCCGCTGCCCATGGTCTCTGCCGCCAGCTTGGCACCTTTTTCCCCCCGGAGAGCGTCTACTTCCTGCACTCGCTTTGCACCTGTGGAAAATACAGGACAGACAGACAAACGTAAGAGAATAGATAAGGTAAAAATAATGAACAGGGACGTAAGAGCAATTTTAAACATTATCAGAGGTCTAAAAAACACATTCTGATCAGGGAAGGCTAAAAATGTTCATTGCAGAACTTTCTTATAATGCTTACATTTTATATGAGTCATGCATTGATGTATAGTCACTAAAATCATTACACTGGTCTTTTTGAGTGTGCTTGTTTTTGTGAAATAACATATCAAAACAATAACAAAAAGTGTTGGTTGGTGTGAGTTTCAAAATTGCAGCATCTTACCAGGTTCATCAAGGTCATGGTACACGTAGACGTGCTTGAATGAGTCCCTGGGATTTTTGCTCTGCTCTGTTCCGTAGAAAACCAAAGCCACCAGGTCCCTGTGACTACTGATGATCTTGCTGGTGTACACACTGCGCACAACCTACAAGGAGACAACACAGACATCATTATTTCTCATGTAATTTCAGTCAAAACAAAAAAGTCTCCTTTCCTCTAAAATACTTTTGTGAGGCTTATTTACACTTAGAAATGCTTAATCGAAATACTAGAACTGGCCTGTCAAGGTAGCTTCTTTTATTATATTCTATATATCTATCTAACGATATCATTGTCATTTTATGCCACTGATTTGATAATAATATAATATCATAATAAAGAAAGTACATCCTTTTAGAGACAAATTAACGTTATTATTAACTTAATTTTTTATAATTAGACATTGGAATTAGCAGATACTGCATCCAAGACTTATAATGGTAGAAGTAACCTTTGGAGTTATTCTGGTATCATGTTGGCTAAAATATCCATGACATTTTAAAGTAAAGTAGCACAAATGTAAAACAATGGGCAATATTGATGTCAAAAATGATAATGGTCATATACGGCGACTTGGTAAATGTATGTGGGTAAATGTAACATATGTATGATAAGTCAATAATATAATTATCGTGACAGACTAATTGACTCACCCTTTACCTAACGTTTGAAATAATTCCAGCACATTTCTTGCAATTCCCAACCATGTCAGAATCGGAATAATTACCCAATTCAATTGCCAAATTTTTCCAGCTGTTACATGAACTAAAGAGGCTGTACACAACAGGGACAAAGCAAAAGACAGTGAAGATAACTGGCCATCTTACCTGCATGGTCATGTCAAAGTTGGAGGGCTGTCCGTCTTCTCCTTTGACGAACATTTCCCTGGAAGCATCAACCAGGAAGACCAAACTGTCTCTCCCTGTCACCTTGTAATCTCCTGAAAAGACAGAGAGCCTGGTTAGTTATTGTGTAACTTTAAGTGTTCAGACTATGTCCTAATTTATGGTTTTAATGGTATCTGATAACATCTTTAAACCTGTATGTTAAATAATGTGTTAATAACTAGTTCACAACACTTGACTGCATGGCATACAAATGTGGTCAAATTAGAGTTAAATAAAGTTCTCTAACTGGTAAAATACAGACTGTAAAAAAAATATGGTATAACAAAATCATAGTTGATTGATGGTAGCTGATAATTTTGACCTATTTGCACTTCGCATTAAGTAGTGAGGAGGCTTTCATTTCACCTCCAGATTGCTCTCCTTCCTCCTGGTCTTCCTCCTCATCCTCATTCCGGTAGTATGCGTTCCACTCTGCCATCTGTGCAGCTTCTGGTTCTGTCAAAGACTTCAGCAGTTCAATAAGATGCAACAATAGGAACATGAAGTGGGTTAGCTTGAATAATACCGATACTTAGCTACTATATCAAATAAAAAAGTGCCTATTTCGCGCTACAACAATAAGTATACATAGAACAGCCATTCCTGACCATTAATAATGTTCAATGATTATATTATTAAAGTTAATTTAAGGTTTTAACATTACCAGTGTAATGTTTACGTTAGCAGGCTAGCTTAGCTTGTAATTAGCCACTGTTCGTTCCTCGGGTAGCTTATTTAAGAAAATATATCTTTCTGACAATGCATGCAAACTATATAGATTAAAAAAAATTTAAAACATGAACGGATATTTATTCATCGTAGGGGCATACAGTCAACTTACGGTGGTCTGCTACTTTCTGCCCACAAGTCCGGACTAGTTTCAATGGCTGGCGCGTTCAGATACGTGAACGAGCACGCTGAAAAGCGTACGGAGCGGCACGTCGTCTATTGGACGCTTGTCTACCAATCTAAGATACTGGCCAATCGTTGTGAGGTAGGCAGGGTTTATTTTACAGAAAGGCTCGACCCCGGAAGAATGGACGCTCGCTCCTCCATCATGATGTCAACGCACTTTTTGACAGTCATGTTTTTGTTTACAGTGAGAGAGTGACACAGCACCCGGCGTCCTCGGCCTGCTTCTAGTGGATTTATCTTCGCTGATGTTGACTTTATTTCTTTATTTCTTACGTTCAATTTAAATAGTCTGTAGCCCGTGTTTGTAACAATTCAACGATAAGCTTTTCACTTTGAAAGTTATTTTGAAAGTTTTGTTTGCTAGCTACCGGTAAGCTAGCTAACCGGTCAAGTCTTGTTGGATGTGAGTCAGCTAACTTGACACTAGAGTAACTGCAGTTGTCATTTTGAATAAATCCCTTTTTTAAACATGGACCAAACCGACTCCTATCCAGCGCTACTTTACATTTACGACTTGTCCAGAGGCATGGCCCGCCAGCTGAGTCCTGTCATGCTAGGTAAGTTTATAAAGATAGCTACCTGTTGGTGGAACTCGTGGAGGCCGGAACCAGTGTGATCAGACCTGAAGCATTTAGATAAGTCATTCTGACAGAGTTCTATTTTTTTTAATCGTCACAGGGAAACAGCTTGATGGGATTTGGTGAGTACAACTTATTACAGGCTTATTTTGAACAAGTCATCTGACAATTCAGTTATCTGTAGTTAACAGCTTTTAGCGGTTTGGTTTGTATTGTTATGTGGTGGTTTGGTGTCTTATAGGCACACTGCTATTGTGGTCCATGGAAAGGAATATTTCTATGGAGGAGAGGGCATCAGCAACTGTCCACCTGTAAGAATCATTCTCATACCTTCCTCAAATACAAAGCACATGCAATATTATTAGCCCTTTGTCACATTGATTAATGTAAAGGAAAATAAAAGTACTTAGAAAGTATTGGATCAACAAGTGTTTGTCAAAGGCATCTAAACAAGGGGTGTTGCATCCTAGGGTGGCACCCCGCTGGGTGAACCGGACTCCATCGTGGACCTTGGCTCCACTGAGGTGACTGCAGAGCTCTTCATGGATTACCTGACTTCACTGTCAGAGTCGACATATGGGTAAGGGTTGACCACGATTTAGTGAAATAAAAATTAAGGAATAAAAACATTTGTGTGGCAAGATGCGTGAATAAGATAACCTGCAGCGTTGGAAGATGTTATTGCCTTTAAATTGCTCCAGATGTCTGGAAGAATTACAGGCCAAAGTGAATTTTCATTTTGGCCCGACAATTCTCGTAGAATGAAAAAATGCACTTTGTCTCCAAGAGGAACAAAAAACAAACAATCAAATAAACAAGAGAGACACATTTAAAGTCTCACACTTCTCCGTTGTTCCTGTTCTCTCTCACAATGTCCTTATCTTGTCTTTTCCTGCTCGCCCACCCTTCTCCACCCTGCCGGGCCTCTCTGTATTTTCTCTGAAATTTGTCTATATCTCATTTCCTTCTCTCTCATCTTTTTTCTCCTGGTGCCCAGGCGTGATAAGTACAACATGTTTGAGCACAACTGCAACGCTTTCAGCAACGAGGTGGCCCAGTTCCTCACAGGCAAAAAGATCCCATCGTACATCACAGACCTTCCATCTGAAGTTCTGTCCACGTGAGTCCACTCAATTTAATAAGCGTTTCTATGATCTTCCTTTTTTTTCTGTCTGTCTTTTCTGAATCTGCAGTTAAGTCACTGGCGATGCAGCTATAGAAATGTTGAATTTGCAATATTGTAATCATACCCATTTTTTGAATAGCTGATCAAATGGAGGTCCGAAACTGACAAGATAAAGATACATTAATAAATGACCTTATACATTTGTTTTCCATGAAATGCACCAAAATAAATATTCAACATAAATGTAGCCGTCAATTAATTTATAAAATGTGGCATGAATTAATATTTCTGTTTTAATTGCTTCTGTATTTATTTACCTTTGTATTCATTCTGTTAACTTTACCATTTAAATGTGAATTTATTGAGTTTTAAAATTTCTGTTTTAATTTGTTTGCATTCCCCCATTTATTTCTCAAAACATAGTTATTTTTATGATTGTTTTACTGTTTTAAAATTTCTTTTTGAATTTATTATACGAATATCCTTCTCCATACTAATTATACCTCCCCATGGAGATGACACTGAAACAATATTGTACTGCAGTGCAACATTTTTGAAATATTGATATGATACTCAAATAATATTAATATTTTAGTTATTTTGACACTGACACCTGCCTTTTATATTTCTTCCTGGTCTTTCCTTGGTTTGCTCAATCAGTCCTTTACTGTCTGCTGTGTTTCCTCTTTAGGCCTTTTGGCCAGGCTCTCCGCCCATTACTGGATTCTGTCGTCATAAGTCCTGGAGGCAACAACGTAACTGGACAGCGATAGATGGGGCTATGCTCACTAAAGAGAATACTCTTGTTTAAGGGTTTTGGCAAGTGGGAGACTTGCCAGCAGCCACCAGTCAGACCCTGATAATGCCTGTGGTTTACGGGTTGATCTTTGCTCTAAATCACTTTTCCAGCTAACCAGCCATCATTTGGACCGTCTTCTCTCGTCAGTTTTCCAGCCATTCAGTTTCTCCCCATTTTGCATATCTGAAGTGTGCCAGCCACTGGGGCCTTAACAGTTGATTTCTATTCTGGGTGAGATAATCAGGTGCAGCTATGAGTTTCTGTGTGTTTTATAAAGTGGGTGTACTTCACCTGGTTCGGCCAAATCATTAATCAGTATACCATCAAGATTTGTATTAAAAAAATATATTTTAGAGGATGAGTTCATCCTTTTACACAGCTGTGCTCTTAAGAGGCTTTTGAAAAAATATACCTTTGTCCTTTACTTGGGGACTTGGGGATTTGAAATTGGGTTAAAATTAAAAGACCAGTCCAGAAATTAATTGACATAACAATGACAACGTGACAATAACATTTTTAGCTGCTTAATATGTAAACATATAATAATTGAAATATGTTGTTTCCTTAGTATATATAGAACTTGGTATATAACTTGTTCTTATCTTCATCATACCTCAGCTCAGCCTTATCATACAGCCTTGTCGCTCACCCTTTTTGTCACCATATAATGCCTCTTATAAGATGCTAGTTTCCCCCCAGCGCCACCTTGTGGTCATTCAAACAGTTTTTTGTTTAGCATGCAAATATGGGCTTCCGGTTTTAGAGCCTCCCTTCATCACGAGTAAAGCTATTTATTACAATTTATCACAATCCTCCTGATACCTGTCGAGTTATGCTTCATTTTGTTGTTGTTTTTAATGTGTGTTAACAGGTCTTGTAAGGTTTTCTGCACTCTTCTAAATGTGTTACTTTAAAAGCTACATTACTCCATCTGGATCTGGATCTGGATCAGTATACAGATGTATGTACTCGCTGAACCGTTTTCTTAATCATTCCTCTTTTTCAAAGTTGTGTCATTTAGTGCTTCGATTTTTCCCCCGTGATCATTGACATGACAGGACTGCACTTCAAAGGCAAGGCTAGAGTAAGGAAGAGTGTAAATGGTGAATACAGTCAAACAGTTCTGCTGGCCTTTCTTTGTATTCAGTGTTTTAGAAATTACACTTCAACCAGATCTAAAGGGTTATCTTTAGTGTACACGTGTGACCTCTGAGATGCTTCACTCAGGAACATCTGCATCGTACTGTGTGTGCAATAGTACAATACCAATCATTTGAACATCTTCAGTTGCTTCACTTGCCAATACTTGATAAAGTTGAAGTTTTGTATAGTTTGTATTTACTGCCATAGTAAATATTATATACAGCCACAGCCACTTACCTGTTTTACTGCAGAGCATTTAATCCCTCCTTAAAGAAAAACATATATTGTTGATGCCATCAGTGTCTTTACTCCGAAGTTATTCTCGTATCAGGACAGTTACCTTCCTGAATAGTTACCTTGAAATCGTTAACATTTTCAGTATACTTGATGTTTAACCGAAATCCTGTGCTTACACATACTTGATCAAGTTTAACAGGTGCCTGCAGGTTTTTAAATGATATTAAATGATCTTCCATTTATATTTAACATATGGCCTCTGAAGTCACTTATAATTATTTGAAATTGGACTGTATAATGATTTTGTTTTATTTCTTGCACTTCATTGAACTTGTTTTACAAAAGGCCTGTTCTAGATAAACTAAACTCTTTTAAATGACCTGTCATACTGAGAAACCAATAGAGAATTTACATATTATTTATAACAACTTATAACTTGAAAGGGCTCATTAGTACTAAATGTAATTTGTAGTACAAGGTGCACTTTGTGAAATGTGTGTGACATTAAAATAGCCTTTATTATTAAAATTGTTGTGCTGTGAACTGATTTGTGTTGAATGGCTCATAACCGTTCTCTCATTTTAAAACTACTACAAAAATGCGAAGGAGAGCATTGATTTTTTTTATAGCGGGATGAGCTGTCGTGAGTGAGTGCGGATTAGTTTTCAGGAAACCGTCCTCACTTGATTTTTGTTCATGCAGTATGAAGAACAGCCACAGGGGGACACTACAGGATCACTTCAGCGGTGGCAGGTAGTTGATCCATCAAGCCAATGCATAAATCTCGAGTGTGTTTACATTTCTAACATTGACAGGGAAATTAGTGGTAACTGGGACATGTTTGTGAATTGTTGCTGTTTTCAAATCCCAGCTGGGAACATTTTGCACCTGTTCTGTAACTGCTGTCAAGATGGTCCGTGAGTGCAGGAGGAGCTGCTGATGGTGAAACCACAAGTGTGCTCTCAATCTCCTGTCAGTAGATAACTGATAATCATAGCAGTGGTTTTGGTGTCAATTCCCATCAATGACACACACTATTTACTATTAACAAAGAGTTGCCAAACTTAAATCCATATTTGCTAATTGTGATGTTTCACTCGTTCACATGCTCCCACACAGAACTTGTCTTAAAGAATTTGGCTTCAGGAGGTTTTGTTGGTTCAGTGTGTTCAGCATTTAGCCAACCCCATTAGGGTCCTTGCTTCATTGTCAAAGATCCCACATTTCTCTGATACAAACACAAGTCAAACCAAAGCCTCAATGGAATTTTTACAATCTTTAATATTTCATCTTCAAAAGTGGCATCAGTTACTAAATAATCTCCTGCAAAGAACATTTCTAGAACATTTTGAGTACAAATTTGTTGTTTTGTAATAACAAGTACAAGTACGTACTGTATATACACATTTTTGCAACATACTGTATATCACACCAATACACTTTGGATTTACTTGGCTGTCATATTTATATTTATACATTTATCATAGCTCTGTTCTCGTGTATACTCTTTTGTTAAAAAGACACTATAAGGTACTTCACAACCTGCAGGGGTTTGTAGTGTCTAAGTGCGATGAATTCAATCACTTCACTATAAGGTAACACTTTATAACCAGCATTAATTAATGGTAAATTAATGGTTAATTAAACTTTAACTGTTACTTTTTAACTTTAAACAATTAAATTCTTTATAAAACATTTATTAACCAATTGATCATTGTTAAGTTGCAACTGATTTTTATAATACATTTTTAATGTTTAACGTTTTTCTAGATGACCTTTATAAAGTTGCAATTGATTTATAAACCTTTAGAATTGGTTAAAGGAGACCTGTTGCGCTTTTTCATGGTTGTATAAATGTTCTTGTGTGTGTAAAAGATCTTGGAAGTCCACACCAACAGACACTCCTCTCTCCCACGGAAAACGCTGCTTCTGAAACACCTCGTCACACAGTCCGCCCCTTAATTCCGTGACTTTGTGACATCACACTATGTCACCACGTCATACATTTGCATAATTTATGCCTGGCGGCTAGTTTGGCACATTTTAAATGTTAATTTAATTAATTTGGTACAGCTGCTCTGTCGTTGTTAGTGGTACTGGCTCAGGTGTGTGTGGACTGACCAATCAGAGCAGACTGGGTACTTAGGAGTTGGGGTCTTTAAAAGACAGGAGCTTAAACAGAGTGTTTCAGAAAGATAGGTAATACAGTGCTGGAGCACTGGACAGCGTGAGAAAAGTACATAAAATATAATTATTTTAATGAGCATAAAAGGTATACTTTACTAAATGGTTTATAAAGAATTTCATTTATTAAATGTCAAATAGGTATTCACTAAGGTTTGATTAACTATACATTTCCCATTTATTAATGATCATTATGAAGTGTTACCAACTATTTGTATTGCAGTTCAAGAGTGTCAGTCCAATGTTCTTCTACAGCACTGCATATCACAGTATACTCTCTGTATGCTGAAACAAATTGCTGCATTTTCACAAATGTTTCACTGCAAATCAAATTTACACTCAGCATTACTTGTTTTTGCATAATGTCACTATTGTGTAATCAAACAGTAGAAACATTATCAATGGTGTGAGACAACAGTCTGTTTTATAGTCGCTTTGTCCTACACCATAGTTAATTTGTGTCACTGTGTTTTGCCACTAATGTGAAACCCCACTGTAATATTGTGACATACGGTACAGCACAATGGGCCGGCCTGCTTTATCCTCTTCTATTGCACATCAGAAAATTGCACAACTCAGCTAATAAAGATTTCACTATGCATCGTGTTTCATGTTACGAAAAATGGACATGAATTAATATATTCCGTTAAAATCTGACATCAACACCAGTTCTAATAAATAATCTTAGAATTAAAATGACTTCGTTCATACAGCCCTTATTTAAACAAAATACATAGGAAATGCCAATAAATAAACATATTTACATGTTATTCATAAATAAAGCAGAACATATGATTTCAGATTAAGTTTGCACTACATACAACCTAGAATATGTCATGTGTTCAGAAATATTGAATCATGATGTGCGCAAGATGTCAAACATTTATCAGTAAAGGATGAAAAACATAAAGGGTTTGTTTCATCTACAAAGAACAGAGGGGTACCGTTGTACAGATACAGAAGAGAAACACTGGAAGCATTCGTTCACAGTGAAGAACTAAATTCTAGTGCTTATAAAAACTGATTTTCGGACTCTAAACCAGACTCATGACAACAAGCATCGAGAGGAATTGAAGCCTGCCCAGGATCCTTTACTGCACTGGTAATCAGACAGTCCGTAATCACAGACATGGTGAACTTTTGCAGCAAAGTGAATAAAAAAAATGAGATGTGTTCAGTGAAAAAGAGATGATTATAGAAACAACATAAGTCACAGTGCTCTGAATGTCACTTATTAAAGGAATAGTTCACTCTAAAATAAAAATTCAGTCATTATCTACACCTCTGAGTCTCCAGAAGAGATCCCAAACATTTTTAAAAAGATGTAATTTACACCCCTTTTTATGTTGAAATCTTCATTGTAGCTGCTAAAATCATTTGCGCGCATCAAATGTTGAGGGTGTAATTAACGTCGTTTTAAATCAATTTGAGATCTCGTGGCTTCTGGAGACTTGCCTTAAGCTGAATAAGCTGTGTGGAAGCTGTGTTTTGAACATTTTAAAACAAGTCCCCAATGGCATGAAAGTGAGTAGATCATGACTGAATTTTAATTTTTGGGTCAACTTATCCTTCAATATGCCAACATATTGTATAGACAGTTAAAATATGAGAAAGAAAGACTTGTATGTTTGTGTTTTTTTAGTGGATGTGAAGAAAGGGCTCAATAATGTAGTGGCAGTTACAATGGGTATCTCTATGATCAAACTATCTCTGTGGACGGTGAGTGTTTGTGTGTGATCACTCCTCCACTTTCAATTCCATGTTTTGCTTTTTTGGCATTTCATTTCGCAGTCTGCTAATGGAAGGGGTTTATAGATCCAGTCTTAAACCTGTGAATAACCCTAGCCCTTCAGGCTAATGTTAACTAGCATACTACTGTTGACAGATAATAAAACTGACGTCTAAAATCTCGCGTCCAGTTCTTTCTGAAGACGGACAGCCCACCATGATCGCGTCTCCCCCACCGTTTTCTCACTCATCCTCTTATCTTACGCTTTTGTTTATTTATAATACAGCAAAGTATTATCATCACTAAAGAGATACAAGATACAAGATGTTCTCCTTATGCGTGTGATGCAATCCAATTTCACAATCAGTTAGAATTTTAACATTTCTTTGGTGTGACGCCGCCAAACTTGTCCTCCATCAGGGAAGACAATGTTCTCTTATTATGGCAGGATCACAGCTGCTCACAGATGTTGTGCTTCTCTATGTAAAGCATGATATCAATGGGTTGTTTGATATTTCTGCTGTTAGAAGAAAGCTTTTGCATATAGATCACCCTTAAGGTCTTGTATATGTCATATGTTGATGTGGGGGACTGAGACACCAGAATCTGATTTGGTGAAATATTGGGCATGTATGTGTTGTCAGTGACTGCAGCCCCAGTGTGTTTTATTCTGTTTATATATGTGTACAGATTAGCTGCAAAGAGACATTTGGTCATTGCTACAGTATGTGTTGTGCTGTTATTATATGATTTGTCAATCATTTGCATTTGTTCTTGGCTCCATCTCACCTCCATTAATCTGTTTGCTTGAATCTTAACCGCTACAAAGAACTTAATACCTAAACAAATAATAAAAAAAAAATAGCATCATAAAATGCTCTCTGCTCTGTTCGCGCAAATACTACAGAAGTTTAGGGAAGGATTTCCGTACACGTGCAATTATCAACAGTTCACTTCATTGTGCAGTTCCTGAGGGTGTTGCAGCCATAAACTTTCACCAGCAAGTACGATGGAGGCGTTGCATTAACTGTTGCACGTTCATAGAGGCAGTGTCCTTTGCTGTCCAGGCCTCGGAGACAAGATGCAAAATGTTTAACACTCCGGGCCCAGATATGCCTCAGCGAATCCCCCTGCAATGGTGCCTGGGGGCTAGAAATTGCACAGAGGCATCCACACATGTCCATACACTCTGAATTATGACCCAGACGGTTCAGTAGTGAGAGACCCAGATCCACAGTGACTCCTTCCCCCAAGGAAGGAAAACACGCAGCCACGTACGTTTGTTTTTCTATTTTCCTCTTCTCTCTCCTCCCATTCTCTGCTTTTCTAAAGAGTCGCAGCCTCTGGCTCTTTCTCTGCCCCTCTCGTTCCTCCTCTCCTTCTCTCTGGTCGGGATGGAGGCTGATGGGAGCTGACATGATGGTGGCATTGTCCTCACCATCGAGTTAATGTGACCCCGGGGATGCTGTCCCTGTATGCTTGGCCTGATGGCACAGAATGCAAAGCGCTTCATTGTGTTGAGAGGGTGGGAGAGGCCGAAAGGGAAAGGAAACAAAACGAAGAGAGAACAGCTGTGCATGGAGGTAGACCGAGAGATGCAAAGTAGTTGAGGTGTTTTTACAAGAAGAACATGGGAATTTCTGAAAGAACTGCACAGAAAGGCATCTACGGGGCCTGGAAATGACCTGAACTGTGTTACCTTGAGATGATTTACGATTATACAGATTACATGGAGTTTATTTAACGTAATTTTTTTACATTTTCTAGATTAAATCCTAATCTGAATGCCTTTTCTGACTGATTATTCTGTGATCCAGTAAAGTGGTTGGTATTTCACAGAGATGTAAACTTTATGGGTGTTTGAGGATGTCGTTATACAATTTAACTGTGGTCAAGTACTGGATGATCATCTGTAGTCAGATTTTTATGGTTACAGATGGAGAATTTAATGGCGTTTTATGTATAATTTTTACGCCAGACAATAAGCAAATGGGGTATCACTCAAAACCCTTATGCTCCATTCATGCTTTATAGAGTTTGGATTCCCCATACAACTAATTGAGCATAGCAATGAACAGCTTAAATAATATTTAGCCTGGCATCAAAATCAAACTCTGATGTCTGAGAGCAAAAACAAAGAATTTAGCAAATAATTGTATTAGAACACTGTAATCTCAGGGCTCCAGGGCAACATGCGTCCCAAAATCTGCCAATTGCAACTTAACGTTTTTATTGGTGCACGTGATATTCAGCAAGCACTTTGAACATCTGCACTTATAAACTTATTTGAATTTCTTGTTGCATGCACTGTATTTAAACATTTATTCATGTTTACAATCATTTACATGATTTGTTAGGAAATTCAATTAAAATATACTAAATTGTGTGCTCAAGCATTTAAATTAATAAGTGAGGTGCACCAGTGTAACCAGTGAAAACATTAGTCTGAAAAGCTGAATCTCATCTTTCTGTTCAAAGGCAAATGATAAGTTTATCTCTTATTTAACCTTTTATGTATTATTCTATTTAATTTGTGTTTTAATTCATTGTCTGATGTGCAAGTACCTGTTGAATACAGCAGTCACTTAATAAATGTAATTTAGAGGAACAATTCGAGTATTGAGAAATTTTGCTCATTCACTTTTTGCTGGGACTTAGATGAGCGGATTGATACCACTCTCATGTCTGCGGTAAATATGTAGCTGCAGCCAGTTAGCTTAGCTTAGCATAAAGACTGGAAACAAGGGAAAAACACCTAGCTTGGATCTGTCCAAACCTAAAAAAATCTGCCTACCAATTAAAAATCTAATTTATCAACACATTTAACTTGTATCTTGTATATCTTGACACAACAAGACTTCAGGGAGTTATTTTCTTGTGGTTGGTCCTGGCATTTTTCCAACCTTGCCAAGCTAAGCTAACTTGCAGCCGACGGGAGCTACTTATTAACCGTACAATCATGAGAGTGGTACCAATCTTCTCATTTAACTCTTTGCAATAAAGTCATTAGGTGTATTTTTCTCTAATTTGAATTAGAAGTTCCGACTGGTTGCCAATATGGGTAAAAGATTTTCAGCGTACCTTCGAATTTAAGTGAATGGTTCCTGAGGTCCAACTCTTCCCACAGAAATCTATCTTAAAGGTTGTAATAAACCGTGTTTACATCAAATGCAGCAACTGAAAATAGCTGCATGTTTGTACTGACTGTCTCTTTGAATTGACCATATCAGAAAGTCTGGGCTCTGGATGCCGGTTTGGCCGGCTCCAGGCTCATTGTGGAATGTTTTAACAGCCCTACTTGACCTACTGTACCTAAACTTACTTGACTAACACAAATTCACCGACAGGAAACCAACATGTAAAACCGTTCCACGGACGAAATCAATCTAAAGCCTGTACAACCCCAATGAAACCACAGTGTACTCCCAAAACTACTGAAAATCTGTCACAGCTGTATGAGCCTGAGAGGGGTTTTAAGCAACCACGGAAAATTATCTTTCAGGTACAGTCTATAAACTTTGTGTGACCCTTGTTGGAGTCCAATAATAATCTTTTCGAGCATTATCTGTCAGAGTGGTTGTTCTGCTATGCTGTTTTTCTCCTGAATCTCAATGTTTCCACCAATCAAAACTTCCCTTTGCATCTGAATGTGTCTCTCGGTTTAATATCCCTCACCTGTTGGGCCAACAGTCCCAAACTCTGGCATTTAGCTAACACCAAAGACTTTAAGTATGCTAAAACATCTCTGAGGCCTCGAAGCTCAGACGGTCACCTCAGTCGTACTGTGGGTGGAGTAGCTCTTCTGCCTGGTGTGGTGGTAGTACGGGGGTTGAGAAGGGTGCTGCCCCTGTGGATGTTGCCCCTGTGGATGTTGCCCCTGTAGATGCTGCCCCTGTAGATGTTGCCCCTGTAGATGCTGCCCTTGCCCTGCCCCCCCTCCAGCTCCTCCGTACATGCCCCCATAGGGATGGCTGAAGAGATCCGGCATGTTTTCTATGCTCTGCTGCCTGCGGGTAGAGTAGGCATGTCTCCGGGTGGAGCTGTGCATGGAGGAGGAGGAGGTTTGCCCCGGGGCGGAGGCCTGTCTGTGGACGTGGCGGCCAGTCGGCTCCCAGGCTTTGAAGGCTGAGCTTGTGAGCAGTGGGTGTGTGGTGGTCTTTGGGATGCGCGAGTGCTCCAGGTGGCTGGAGGGGATGGAGATTGAGAGGGGGGCGTGGAGGTCGTGGTGCGCTGATATGGGCTGGTGGTGGTGGATGTACGACTTCTCTTTGGGCGGTAATGGCACTACAGGCTGGAAGGCAGGAGGCGCCACAGGTTGGTACTGGGTGAAGTCCATAAGTGGGAAGCTCTTGTAGTAGCTACGAGACGCACTGTGTGCTGTAACAAAGAAAGGAGTGGGTGGAGACAGCGTGTGAGGAGCCCTACAGAACATTAATCAGTTATAAAGTTACACAATCCTTTTGGTTTATTAAAGCTTGTGTCTAGTTTCACACCAAACCCCCAAAATGGCTCTTATACACTGAATACGCACAGTAGTGTCTGTCCTGTTTCTCCCGTGGGCCCTGCCTTCACGTTGTGATGACATCACAGCGTTTTGCATCCCTTTCTTGGTTCAAAGAAAGTTATAAATAATAGAGTCATAATTTACCTTGTTTGCCAGGTCTTTTGTAATGATGGTGGATAGAGAAAATAGTTTTTGCTGCAAAATTGAAAGCAAGGCTCAGCGTGTTGCCGTATACAGGTTTCAACGTTGACCTACCTACTCTACTTAATGTAGTTGTGGGCACACAGTTTTCCTTCGAAATGATAGGTAGGTAGGTTAACTCCAAATAAAAGGATTTAGATAATCTGGAAAACACTTGTTATACTTTCAATCTGTTTGACCATCTGACTGCTCCATTCTCGTCCTGTCATTGTTCATTGTGGCAAGGTTACATGTTCCCAAATCTCAGCAACTACTCGTGAGGTCGACTGGCAAAGATACAAAACTGAAATTGAAGTTGGAATCAACAAGAATGACATTCCAATATACTGTATTATGCTCTGTTTATAACCCTTCACAATTAGGTCAGTAAAGTAAACATGCTATATTTGGCCTCTTAAAACTTGTTTATACTTTCAAGTCATATTAAATTTGTCACAGTCTGTTGCAGCTCTGATTCACATGCAGAAGTGGCCTAAAATGAACTGTCAATGTGCAAACACAGAGTTTGTCATTGTAGGAGCACTGACGACTGAATCACACTTAATCCACGATGCATTTATGCGAGAACCTCCCGGCTCCAACCTGTCAGCAATGTCATCCTTGTTTGCTCCTCAAAGTATTTTAGAAAAACTTTTAAAGGGAGGCCATGGATGGTTTAAAGAAGAAATTACACATTCTTCTTTTCACAAATGAAAACTTGCATTCTTGAAGCTGGGATTGGTCACTCGAGAAAATCCAACCAAAAAAAACCCACCTCTCCTTTGACAGACATGTCAATGGCTAGTTTGCTACATTTAAGAAGTTATTTTAGCTTTTTTTGTCTAATAAATACATAAATAAACAACTGTTAAATGCCACAATCATACAAAATAGCAAAATAGCTGTTACGAACGTACCTCAGAGTGAAAATACTACCCCGGCTCAGTAGGTTATTGCTCTTTGCTGTGGGTGTGTGCAATGTGCTAGCATTACTGGGTTAGCCACCAGTCTGTTGCTGCTGCAGTGTTGTTCTGTGGATCAGTGGCTGTGTACCATGGCTCCAATAAGGGAAATCTGGATACAGCTTTATTCCTATCAAAGCTGCTCAGCAGTTGAATTGGACTAAAACAAGTTAATGGTGCGGCTCTTTTAACTTTTTCCGAATGTTATCGAACAGAACGACTCAAGTTGTGATGGTAAAACAAGTCATTTCACTGGGGTTGTCCAGGGTTTTACAGCTGCTTCTTTCACAATGCAAGCTAACGTGATGTTGTAATTACATGGTTCGGCCAGTTTGTCAAATTGGCTTTGTGGATGGATGCTGTTCCGGAGAGCATTATCAACAGACCTGGCTATTGTTGGGATACTCAAAGCAGTCAAGCTCTCGCTGTGGCTGCTCTCTTCCACTCTGGTGCGACTGGCTCGCTAATAGCTTTAGCAATTTTCCCCCTAGCTTCCTGGGAGTCTCTGGTCATGTTCCGTGACAGGTACACAGTTAGACAGGCAAGCAAGGCCGTCCAATCATTTCACTTGACCGAATCATACGATTGGATGGGCTTATTACGGGCCTTTGGCAGGCACAGATTCATGATTTTTTTTTATTTACGTAATAACCCTAGCTTTAATCATTAAAATACACAGTTGCTTAGTTCATTCAGGAGTTCTACCTCTTTGTCCTCACCTATAGCTAGCTAGCTACAGTACTAGAATATGGTGGCTAATGTTAGCGAAATGCTTAATGATAGTAAGAAACAACAGTAAAACAGTTCACAATATGATCAAATGTGAACAGAGAGACAATTTTGGATGTAAAACTAGATGTACAGCATGGAGTAAGCGAAGGTTGAGTCGGAGATAGTATAGAAAGCAAGTTGAATGACAAAATAACATGAAAATATAAACGCTGTGCTCAATAGGAATGGTCAGTATGAGCCAAAAAAATTGTGCATTTCTCACATTACAAATAAATGCAACTATCTTGTTCATAAAATGTGAAATTGGGGGGGAAAAAATGACTTTAAATGAGTGGAAAAGATAACGTACAGAGAGAATCTGAAGAAGGCGAAGGACGGTCAGGATGAGAGAGTTTGAAGAAGATCAAAGGGGAAAGCTGGTGATTAAAGTATTTCCAATTGGTGTGTGCCCTGAAGGTAAATACTCGCGGTATTCCTCTTGTGCTGGCAGATGAGAGGGCAGGAGGCACGTAGAGCGATGACGAGCGCAATGGAGATGATGGATATCAAGGTATGTGTGTCAGGATGTGGGGACACAGCAGTGACGGTTTATAAATACCCTTGCCCTGAGTCCGGAGTGTGCACGTGGGCGTGTGTGTGTGTCATGGGCTAGCATGAATGTCACAGAGAATTATTTAAATAAACTAAAAACTGAGGTCATCGCCGCTAGCGTCCTGGCTACATGAACAGTAACCTTGTCTCTGTGTTTTACGATGAGTCCACTAACAGTAACTGTTTTTTTATTTTTTACTTATCTTATTCAAAAATGGGTATAAAACTGCTTCAGGTCAAAACTTTGAGAAAGAATTATTGATATATAATTATAAATACACTAAATTAAAAATGGACCCACCTTATAGCACAGACTCGATACTGGGTTATTTTTATCCAGCCCCAACTGGGTGTTTGACCCTGTGTCATCGTTATGGTGTTAATTTTACTGCGTACCCATGGGTTGAAACCACCCAACAGAAGGGCTGTTTTGATCCATTAACCCAGTAATGTAAAAATAACACTGACACTTGATTACTGGGTGAAGTAAACCTGGGAACTGGACAAATCTGTGAGCTCATGAATCTGTGAGCATATTTCTCTGCGACCTGGTTCGTGATGGCCCAGTCACAACTATTTATCTAATATGGCCTGTGTTTGGTACATTGACTAACAAAGCCTCACCAGATTCGAAAAGTCGCATTTCACATGTTTTTTGCTGCTCTGATTGGTTGTAGGTCTGTCCAGTTGCGTGCATGTCTGTCTCGTGTGCCCAAATCTTTTCGCCTAGAGGGCCAAAACTGAAACTTGGACCACGGGCCAAAAGCAAGCACTTGTTAAATGTATTGTTAAGATACAAAATGGTACTATACATAAGCACTGAAGGCAAGTAAGAAAAGGGATTATGTGATTTATTTTGTAAGTCTGACCTGAATTGTTCTCTCCTGTGTTTATGACTCAAGAACAGGTGGAAAAATAGGATCCCAAGTTCCCTTAATTGACTGACTTTTGTAATTTGTCATTTGGGATCCTTTCTATTTAAAGAGATTTTTTTACCTCACAAAATATAAAACCGCATATACTTTAATATATACTCAATAACTGTTTTTAGTGCTCATTAGCTAGGAATCTTACCTCAGGAGCTACTGTAAAGCATGTTCATCTGTCGAGGTGTAAATAGATATATATTTTTATATATATATTTCATGTACAGTGTGTAAAGAGCACTGTTGCTTGAAAAATCTACCTTGACGAGCGGTGATTTGCCATTGGCTCACTGGTAGAGGATTGTTTTGTTCTGGTGGGACGCCTGGGGTTGATTGTCGTTGTGTACACTGTAACACCCACTACTACTCAAGGACAACGACATGTGACCTACCTTTGTCGTCTGTACAGTCACCTGATAAAAACCCTGCAGCCTCTTTTCACGACTGTAGTAGCTTTGCACCTACATGACAAATCTCTTACGAAACCACATCTGAGTCACTACAAAGGTGCAGTTATAGACCATACCAATAGTAACCCAAAGTACAATGTTCAAAAAAGTGAAAATTGTTATATTTAGGAAAGTTGTGAATTAGTAAAACAATTGGATTGGGTAGATTTGGGTCCATTTGTGATACTGTAAACTAGTCCATTGGGTTAAATGCAATCTTGACAGTGTCCATAAGTGTTGCAATGCTGGATAACATAATTGATGCTCTATAAAAGCAAAACTAAGAATTAAAAAAACTTTAGCAAAAAGTAATATACATTCAATGGCCATTCAGTTTATTCTGCTGTGGAAATTCTGACAGGAACTACAGTATATAGTGCTTGTATTTGGCAATTAAATTAATTTGAGGAGAGTCAATTAAAAAAAATCAGTGAGATTATCAACAGAATGTGAAGAAATGGCAGTTTTATGGATTGTGTTGCAAAGAAAGATATTTACTGAAGTTAGCATGCTAACCAGCTAGCCCTATCCTGTCCCGGTCCAAGGCTCCTGTGCTAACGGTGTAAACACTAACACACCCTTGGTCCCTGAGCTCCCAGTCTGAGCCGCTAACTACACCGCTAGCTATGTTAATTAGCTAAGGGCAGCAACAGATAGCAGCAGTTAGTAGCACTTAGTGGTCACTCTGGTCATAATGCACCTTTAAAGTAAATGTCGTAAAAAATAGTGATGTCAATTATTCATTCCTAAATGCTGATTAAGGCAGCCAATATAAAGACATAGCTTCTTCTGTAACACTTTATAATAACTGTTAATTCACAGTTAAGAAAACCAATGAAATGCCTCAAAAAAACAACTTATAAAGCATTTGTAAAGCTTTTAAAATAATACATAAATAAATGGTTTATAAGGAATTGTATTGTTTGTTAACAGTTTAATTAAATATACATGCGTCAATCAATAATGTTGCTTATCATAAGGTTACCACTTTTTCTATGTGTGACAGTGTGCTCGTCAGATACCTAAACATTTTTCCTAGATATGAAAATCACATGTAAGATTAGTGAGCATACAGCTGTCATAAATCGTAGACATCATGACAAACAATGTGCAAAGTGTTTGGAAAATTACTCTAAATTAGGTTAAAGTTTTATTTTGTACAGATAAAATCAAAGTGAGGACATTGGAGGTATGCTCCCCAGTCACGCAGTTTTCATCATGTTTGCCCCAGTAGTTTCTTCCTGCCTAAAGGAGCTCCACTGCTGCTCCCAGAGGCTGTGTTACATGAAATACATGTATTATAGAGCTCTGTCCTTGGCAGTGACCTGAGCTGTCTGCTAAAAGTATTGTGGCACGTTCTTAGATTTAATAAAACCGCAGTGTCGTTGATATGTAAAACAATAAAGACGTTACAGTTCTACAATTAAACCTGTAGTGTAACTGATTGGACAGATCAGAAGGCCATAAGGAACTGTAAAGGAAAACCCCAGATTACATCAATCTCACTCAGAGTCACTTACACAACAGGAACAGCATGGTCTCCTCTATAAGATCACCTCCTGGTTTGCCAAGAGGCAAAGACTCCCTCATCACCTGACAGCTCCTGTACTGCCATCCTACTGTACTTAAAGGTCACTGTGTCGGTTGGAGTCAGCATCACTTTGTGCGTGTCTTTGTCGCCGACTTACCTACAGCTTTGAGGGAGGTATATTTGTTGAGTCCCACTGTGCTGTGGTTGCTGTGCGGGTGTGGCAGCCCTTGTCCGAACGGCCCGTAAGCTGAGTTATTCAGATGGTACTGTTCTGGTAAGAGACGGGCAGAGAGAGACGCAGAGTCAGTGGTAGTGATTACATTATCGTTGTGATCTAGTTCAGAGTGTGCGTCCTGTTTCATACATACAATTCATATTGCTTTTTCCAGCCTTTTCCATTCTATAGATGATGTAACCATACTATAGCAGCCATATTTAGATGATAAATAAATAAATCGTGGCTTTGAAGCGTGGCTGAATTAACCCCCTAGGTAGCCCTGGAGCAGAAATGAGCTGTGGGACCCGACTGACCAACAGTTCCTTCCACCCTGTGCAGTCTGGAAGCACCCTGTCACCTCCAAGTACCCCGTGTGTACAGTACACACTGCTGACTACACATGGCAGCTTCATTGTAATTTTCCTACAGCCCCAAATCCAACACACACTCATGTGCGGCATGTGAGCACAATTTAGGAAGAAGAAGAAGAATCTTTATTTGTTCACATAGCATCCAATGCAACATAGTGAAACTGGTACCCTGTATTTAACCCATCCCGAGGGAGCAGTGGGCAGAGCGTACGCACCCGTGGAAGAACTCCAGATCTTAGCCAGTGCCTTTGGTCGAGGGCACTGTTCATATTTGATCAGCACTGTCTTGTTTAACAGTTTGATCAGAGTTTTTCAGCCACCCTTTTCACAGTACAGGAACAATATGGCGGCGACTTCCTATTCACCATTTTTCTGTACCGCAGCTGTGAGTGTGCGTTTCGCATCACCTGTTGGTCATCTGCCGGCTCTTTTTGGACTCCTGGTTGGACGCTCTGGTTGTAGGCAAAATGGAGAGAAGTTTAATATTCTCTGACGCTGATCGTGAATTGGCAAAGTTTCCATTTCAGATGTCTGCACCTGGAAATAATTCAGTGATTTCACTCATTTTGTTTCTTTATCTTTTTGCCTCCACCTTTTTTCCACAAGCAAAATACAACAACACAAGTACAATGCTTCAAAATGCCACTCCCACCATATGAGACACTTTAAACAGTTTTTGTTTTGTGTTGTCTTTTTACACTATTAGTAAAGATGGAGAGAGATGTGATCCAGTCGGATTCTAACTGTGGATGTTGCTAGCCTCATTCATTTCTTCCTGTGTCATAGCCCTAAAGCCCATCATTAGTTGTGCTGGGAATCCTTCAGGTGGGAATGTGCACTGAGTAAAGCACCACACAAATGCTGGATTAACGTGAGTTAAAAAAAACCATCTCCCCTTTGGTGACATTCGGATGAGACAGCGGCCCCTACCATGAGAGCCAACCAGTCCCAAGATAGCTAAAGTGAGGTTAATAAACACTGGAACAAACTAGCTGAGAGAGTGAGACCCTGGCTATTAGCATTAATGAAGTCCACTGATGCAGTCAGCGCACTTCATGTGTGTCATGTGATCTTTTGACTGAATGAAACAGTTAAGTGTATTGACATGCTCAGCAATCTGGTTCGCAGTGTACAAGTACACTTGTGCCAAAGTGTGTATGTGTTTCAGGGTGTCACAGTGGGAGAAGCACAGCATCAGGGACGAAAGATTTCATCACATCTGTGACTGTCAGTGCTAAGAAAGAGGTGTACACAGCACAACGTCTGAATACTAATTACTGCACACACACACAAGAAAGAGTCATGTGTGGTTCAGATGACGAAGAGAGACAGAGTACAACAAAGAGGGAGAAACATGGAGGATGGCGTGTTGCTGGTGGAATAAATTAGAAGATGACGCTGAAGCCAGGTGGGTGGAGAAATGTCAGGAGTTAGTCTTTACAGTAACAACATTTACAACTCTGAGCCTCTACCTTAATCACTGTCACATACGCACATATATACATGTGCGCTGTGGTTTAAGCTGATTAGCCGTGGAGTGTGTGTGTGTGTGTGTGTGTGTGTGTGTGTGTGTGTGTGTGTGTATGTGTATGTGATCAGTGTATCAGCCAGTGTAATACAGCGGTGCTGACCTCCCAGCATGTGCCAGATTAGCGGATTATGAGGAAAACCTCCTCTTCACACTGTCATCATAATCATCACTACCCATCACTACTTACATCATCATCTTTCACTACCTCATTGCGTATTGTTCCTGAAGACATCATTGGAGCAACAGTAATTAAGTGTGTGAGTGTGGATTTTATTTCGATATTTTACATAATTTTTCTGTAGTACTGTCACACCAAAGGAAGTAAACCTCAAACAATCCTCCTTTTCAAATATTTTCAGTATATGTTACTTGTGAGATTGCTGGTAAACAATAAAATCGGCTCTGAAATGGTCATCTTTTATCAATATTTTAAATGTGATGTCATATTTTTGTTGACCAGCATTTAGTACCATTTTTACACTAAAATGAGTGCCTTCGTGCAGTTTTTTTTAAGAGCAGTAAACCTGCTAAAATAGGGCAAATGACACCTTTCCTATTGCCAGGAGGGGAGTTTGCCTTTCTGTTTTTTCTGGTGTGTAAAGTTCGACCTCACAAATTGTCAGAAAACTGAACCGTAAAGGCAGCAGACCATATACTTCATCATCAAACTGTACACCCACTGAAAAATGGAAAGTAGAAGGACAGAAAAGCGCCAGAGTCCTTAACTTCAACGCAAATCATACCATTGTGGCGGAAATTAGCATATCCACCAGGGTGATATTTTTCCATCACAGCCGATGATCTGGAGCCGAAAACACCCTTGATTACTGCGGAATCACTTGACCTGGGAATGAATGCTGATTGAACTCTTTCTCACTGAAGACAAAAGCCAGATTGTTTTGTCCTGAGTGGATGGAGTATAAATTACAGAGGATTTTTAACAGAATTTTTTATTGAGCTTTGGAAAAAACAAGAATTTAAGACTTTGCAAACCTTATCTCCTAAAACTTTTTTTTTTCTTTTACTATCGTAAGTCCCACACTCCATGAACAAACTTTCAACGATGCACACACAAACCTAAATCAGAATGCTTATGTTGTAGTAACCATGCCCGAGTGCACACATGCTCCCCCACACAGAAAAACACATACCTCTTAATACCTCTTAATTAGTCTATCTGCTTGGCCAAACCCTCTTTCAGGTACAAGGTTTCAGTGATTGCGTAATGGAATAAGTATGTAAGTGCACATGCAAGCCGACACATAGAACAGGAACTGAGGGAATTAGGAGAGGTTCCGGTTCCGAGGTTGCGGATGTTAAAACTCCGGCATGGTTGTACATATTAATTTCTTCATTAAGCACAGCTAAGTGAACGTCTGGCGTCGAGATCTTTTAAGTGCAGAACAAGAGGGCAGGAACACTGCGTAATGAGTTATGTAATAGCTTCTCTCTCGGCAGGAGTCACTGGTGGAGGATGATTAAGGTGAAGATCGGGCTTCCTGATTCCTTTGTATCATCTGTCTGAATGACTCGGGAGTGTTGAAAGAAGCTGACAGATTGGAGGGACGAAGAGAACGACTTGGCCCAGAGAGAAGGTGGTCACGTATTTGAGTTGCAAGGGGGTGTCCACATGATGAGAGTGAGAGAAATACTAAAGAATGAAAAGAATTTTCATTAATTTAAATATTTCTTGAGAAGTTATATTCAAAACTTCACATAATAAAGTCTTTATTTTGAAAACCACCCGGAAAAAGGTTATACATGGAGGAAGCAAAATCATCAATTCAAACAGCATATGAATACACGTATCAGCCAATGATGATGACTGCTGATTGGCTGGTGTGTCTCTACCTGCCAGAGTTAAAATGTGACTGAGCATGAACAGCAGGCTGAACTTTTGACTGAGGGACACTGTTAGGGGTCTTTTTCAGTGCCAGCTGAAATAGCCTAGTCAGAGGGTTTTGATACAGAGTTCAAATATTTCTAGATGTAATTTTAAGTGAAGAACCAATAATTATTAGTTTTATTCTAACAGCATTCCAGACCATCAACAAAATACAACAACATATACAACTGTTTTGTGCATTTATACAGTAGCCCTTAGGCCTCGATGAGTATGACTGGAATCAAATCTCAATTTGTTCCTTGTTAGATCCTTATGTTGGCCCATTTTGCTGGTCATTATTCATATGTGTATGTATATAGCTTGATCAGGCTATAATAAAAACAACTGTTTTTCAAATTAGGTCTGTGTATTCCTGATACACCAAGAGAATGAGCTCATAGTGATCACTACAAGCTGATCTGACATCTCCCAAGTCCTCTCAGCACAGTACGCAGTACAGCTGTCTGTGTATTGTGCTACATTTGTATAGTGTAAGCATCTTTGTTACATTACTTGCAGGAATAAGAAAAAAGTTAGAGACACTGAATATTATTTGATATTTTCCACCATTACCTGCATTCCATATATTGTGGAAGTGTGTGGTTTAGGTGCCCTAAATATCCCTATATTTTCTAGTGAGAGATTGCCTCCTCAAAATGATCACATAACGATCCTGGCCACCCCACAGAAAATTTCCTGGCTCCGCCACTGGTATCAGCCGGTCCCTTTGTTACTCAGTTATGCTCATTAAAGGAGACATATAATGATCATTTTCAGGTTCATAATTGTATGTAGGATTACTACTATAATAGGTTTACATGCTTTAATACTCAAAAAACACATCTGTTTTCTCATACTGTCCTACCATTCCCCCTCCCTCTGAAACGCTCTGTTTAACCTCCTGTCTCTTTAAGGCCCCACCTCCTGAATAATCAGTCTTTTCTGATTGGTCAGCTCACACACACCTGAGTTTCAGGTGCAGTGTTTTCTGTGGGGGAGAGGAGCTTCTGCATGAGTGGACTTTGACCTTCTTAACTTCTTCTTCTAAGATCTTTTACATGCACAGGAACCTATAAAACAGTAAAGGAAAGGAAAAAAACTAAATATGTGACCTTTTTTATTTTTAAGAAGTAAGGAATACTAAAGCTGAGTGTCTGATTGTGTCATAATGGCTGATTTTCCCTTTACAAGATACTTAATAATAAATAATAAAGCCATGCAGATGTGAAACATTCTCTGAGTTGTTTTTTTTTAGATGATAAGACTTTTTCGCTCAGTGTGCAAAATACTGGGTTATCAATAAAATAACAGTCATAACAGTCACAAGCGTGTAGTTTGTCTACTGTTTTGACTTGCTGGTCTGGAAGCAGTTAACTGACTTTTAGCAGAGGCGCTAATGATGCACCAGCATGACATTTAGATTGGGATTCATTTCCAGGTCAGCAACTTAAGAGAAGTTTTTAGGAGGAGCTGAGGGAGTTTTTGATGTAATGAGAATCCTCTCTCTCTGTCTCACACACAAGTACACACACAACTATACCATCTGCCCGCCGTTTCCACTGCCGTGCTATTGTGAGTGCTCATGACCGTGACAAACGCTAAGAAAAAGCAGCGAGGCCGACACGTGTTTTCTGTGCGTTCTGTGTATGAACCTGCGTGTCTGAGTGTGTGTTTGTGCGTGGAGCGATACATAAAAGGAGCCTTAAGTGCCGCCGGGGGAGTGATGAAGGAGAGAGTGCACCGCATGCTGTCTGTCATCGCCGAGATGAAATGTGAACGTCCCCGCGCGTCTGACTGAGAGAGAGTGACGGCACGGGCATAAAGCGAAAAAAGACGAGCGTAGGCCACCAACGTCTGTCATCGGTGAGATCATACAAGTCTGTGTGCATCATCATTTACTGCAGCAGAGTCAGAGCAGACAAACACAACCCTCTCCCACCCACACGCACTTTTTTTTTAATCCCTGCTCTGTGCGATCTGCTGAGCTGGTCGCACACACGCCTCTTGTCAGAGTAATCAACACAACACGAGCAGGGGAGCAAAGATTCATCCTGAGATCCATAATTTACAAGAATAAGTAGTTTGCCTCTCATGACCCCAGGGAAGAGTCGAGGGAAAGCAGGGAAACATTTTGGAGAAGATGAGCGCCAAGAAAGCGACTCCTCTGACAGGTGGGGCACCGAAAAAAGAAAGAAAAAGAGAAGTGAGAGAAGAAAAGGTGAAATTTGTGGAGAAGAGTGATTTGTTACTGGGTCACGCCACTTCTGCGGTCGTCTTTGATAAATAGGTCACCACGTTTTGCTTCAAGCTTTCTCCGCCATGAGTCACGTCAGAGACTTTGAAACCAAATATTTGCCTCCTGCGCTCGGTTAATGTCAGCTGCGGATGGTTCATGTAAATGATGATTTCTGAATTTTTGGCATTTCTAACCCTTAAAGATGCAATGAAACAAGTTGTACTGAAACACCCTCTGTATTGTGACTTCTGAAGGCTCACCCATATTCCTTATATGTCATTGGATCAGATAATGCTAGGTGTGGCTTAGTGAATGGGACGCGCAGGCCTTCCTCACCTGTGTGATCAGACCAGGAGGACTACAAAGGCCATCAACCTGATTCTTTGGGAATGCAAATACATGCCATCACATATTGCCATCAGATAAGAGATCAGAGATCAGAGATAACTGCACAAAGTCCAAGTATACAGTACTTAAAGACAACACCAGCCTCAGCCATAGTCTGTTCAAGAGATAGAGAAGTATCTGTGGCCGTACCACCAGACTACAGAGCAGCTTCTTTCTTCAGGCTCTGAGACTTCTCAGAGACTTCTCCTCCAAACTCCACTGTATAAAACCAGTCCTTTCATTCTCGTGTGGCATAATATGACGTGAACTCAATTTTCGCTCTCCTACCCTGGTGTTGTAAAATGTCCATTAAGTGAACCTTTAACCTCTGACGGTTAAAGTTACCATCCCCAAGTCAAAGAAAGCATGTAACAAAACTTATTTTTAATTTCACAAAGTGATTGTACGTAAGCAGCAGTGAAGGTAGTCGTTGAGTGCAGCTCAGCTGCCCGCCAAAACCCACCTTCAAAACCAGTCCCGATCACATTTCCAGCAACTCTTTTACACGTTGCTTCTAAATTGTTCTAAATTGCATCGCTCCATTTGTGTGGTGTGACATGCTGCCTACAGGTAGTTACCGCTATCTTACATCAGCAATCCTGCAGCTGACTGTAGTTCATGATGTTCTGTCTAATTCCAACAACAGGGACAGCAGGTCATAGAACCTGTGTGACACTCTATAACTCATATTAATGGTACAGTTTCTTCTTAAAGGCACAGTGCTTGTAGGGGTGCATTTGATTCATTGTGATGGTTCTTTCTTTTTTTTTTTCTTTCACAATTAAAATACTTACTTTATTGATGTTATTTACACTGGCCCAGAATAGACCGTAGAACGTTTGGTGCAGATAAAGTTACCGATCCAGGATTTTTTTGTGTTCTTTTGTGGGTTTTTTTCTGCAGTTTCGCAGGGACTAACAAATTTTGACCACAAAATAGTCAGGCAAATGTAGATGGCTGGTATCTATGAGTGAAAACAATCCTAATAAAAATGTAAGTTTGACTGAATTAAAGGGGACTGTTGGGCCTTGGCAGGCTTATGAACTCTGCTGAATTTGAATTCAGCTTTTCATTTGTAGGAGGAAGATTTTGGCGTTTCTTTTTCCAAAAGTTACATTACCCTGCTTTTAAGTGAGTGTCCGCCACAGAGAGAACAGTCAGCAGACCTTTTAACACTTGCACCCAATAAGTTCAAAAGTGTTCAATTACTGTGTGTGCAATGAACATTACTTTTTCCAAACACCTCTGTCTGCCATCTTGTTCACTATGGAAAAACCAATAATGTGCATCTATTTTCTGCCCAGGAAATCTATGTGCTGTCCACTTTGTCCTATGACTCAACTAGGGAGCATTTTGCATTACATTTTGTATTTGCATACGCACATGTGCCAGCTTACATTCATGTTGTCTTACAGACAAGAGTGACATGAGTCTATTAGGCTGATCAGAGGATGAGGATCAGGGAAAGAGGGAGGTGATTCATGATGAAGCACTGACAGGTCGACCCTCAAATGTCAAGATGTGAATTTCCTTAAAACCATGTTATGACCAAAAAGAGTACATGTTTAGACGGCTACAGACTGACGTGCTATAAGACGGTCTTCGGGCAAAGTTCTAATTACGAACTTTACTTTTTTTCCTCGCAAAAATCAACACCTGTCTTTGTGGGTTCCGATGTGATGTGATGAGTTTTGTTTTGTTGTATTTGCACAAAGCAGCCTGCAGAACAGTTTTCTTTTTTTTGTTCGTTTCCATCTGTTTTTATTGATCGCAAACAGCCAGTGGACATTTTCCTCCTCTAGGAAAAAAATGGGTGTAATGTGCATAAACACGGAACACATTAGCATCAATTGGTATCATCATCGACACTGATTTCTCTGCCAAGGCTGCTGCCTTTCACCACTGTCACTTCACATTAAAAAGTGGACTCGCTCATATCACACACCTGCATTTTTCACTCATTGTGTTTTTGTGCTCATTTAGCCAATTCGCTTCCACATGCTGCCTTCTTTCGCAAGACTGCACCATGTGCTTGAAAAACATCCAGTAGTTGAAGGACGTGTGGCCCTCCTGTAGCAGCTGGATGATCGCGTCAATCCCCAGGCGGTCAGCGGTTCGCAGCAGTGGGGGATTTAAAATTCCTCGGTTATGCTGTCGACAACGAAATACGACTTAAACCTTTTTGAGGGCAGCAACAGGAGGAGCAGCGGGAGAGAGCTCAGTAAAAAAGAGAGGAAAGAGAGGAATTGGGAATGAAGAAAAGTAGTAAGAGCGACCGGAAAGCCAGGAAAAGAACCTGAGAGAAAATCAGAGAAAGCAGAGGTTCCATGGAGTAATGAAACATAAAACATTTACATTTTCTGAATATAGTTTTGGGCAGTAAAATGTAGTAAAAAGTTAAAATAATGTGATCTTTAAAATGTTTAATTTTAGTGCTGCATTTGGGAGTCGGACTTCTCTGATAAACATTAGGTTGGCGCAGGATGTTGAGGTGTGATGAAGTGGTTCACCTCTAGCAAAAGAGACGAAAAACATTTTACTGTTAACTTCAAAGATTTTGTAGTTTAATTATTTGTGTTCTTTTGCCTGGTGTATACTCTAAAATAACTCATTTGTTAGCTGGTTAATTTTATTTCTGCATTCACTGGTAAATTTACATTCAGAAATCAGCCAGGCTAAGCTAATGTTAGCTGTTAATGGTCAGTAAACAGGGCCTAGCTTAAAGTGGCTCTGTGGAACAGCACTGGAGATGCACTCAAGAACGTATCCAGCAGCATTAAACAAGTTAAACAAATGATCCACAGGCTTGTATAGGCAACCGAGAGAGATGGGGAGTTTTTAATTTAGTCATTCTTCACGTCACATTACAGCTCACTCACATCTGGCTAATAAACAAGTTATTAATTCATGTAAAATGTACAACCTGTTTGAGACATTAACCAGAAGGCTCTGTTGTCTTTATTTGCAGTCTGTTTTTAAGGCACAGTTGGAAACATTTCCAGGGACACCAAAAAATGGACACTGCTGTTCACGCTAGCCTGCCTCCAACATGTATCCCGTCTGCTCCGTTTCTCTCTGCAGAATGTAAGAATTGATTGCCTGTGAAATTAAAAACAAGTAGGGGGCAGCATATCGCTAGAGTCACCGCCAACATCTGCTCGCTAACTGTAGCTGTCGTTAGCTAGTTAGTTAGTTAGTTGTTATTTCTTCATATTCTGGTGATAACTTCATTTTTTTGGATGTTTTCAGCTATAATTCTTACTTATAGTAAGTGAATGTGCAGCCGCAATATAGTAAATGTGACATTATTCACTTTGTTGTTGAGTTATTAAAACAGTTAAACTCTGTACTTCCCAGGAATCCAAATCCAAATGGTAAAACCTGTATAAACTTTAGTCTCTACAAACATAATGTAAGTAACTACTAAGCATTTGTTTGTGATCTATGTACATTATATTTTTACAAGTCAGTCAAGCTGCTATCACACACAACTCTGCAGATTTTCTTTCCAACCGAACATAACAGGCACCTTAATTCAACACACTTCGTGCACACCAGCCAGGAGAGATCATCTCAGCCACTGAGATCAACTGATATGTGGTCATTAATATGTATTATGTGATAACTGCAGGGCCTTCAAGTTCTGTAGTATCTGATGATCATGTTTTCTTTTCACTCCATCACCACTTGATAGATTTCCTGTGCATCGGTGCCTCCTGCTGTACTGTAGGCTCTCTGGCCACAAGCAACACTTACTCAGCAACTTGGAGGTGAAATAATAAGGCCGCTGCCGGTGTGGCACATTCGCTCGACAGACGTCTGTTTTCCTCCTTTTTTAATGTTGCTTCCAGCCTGCGTATCCGTCATCCTTTTCAAGTGGATATGACCAATCTGGATTGCGTTCACCTCATATAGTACGTCATATCGTGTCATTAGCAGTGTGTGAAATCTACATAGCAAGAGATGAGAGATATGCGCCGCAGGGGGCCTCTCATATCAAACAATCCTCTCCACTCCCTCCCTCTGATAGACATGCGCCCATGCGCACTCACATGTTCACTTGCAGGCACACAAACATGCATACTAATCTGCACACATGGGGACCAACAGTCACAGCCAAATTCAACAGAGTCCGAACATAAAGAAAATACAACGACAATGTGATGCTACAGAGTGGCATGCACCTGGTCAGAATCTGTTCCATGCAGGCAGCTGTATGTCCATGTATAGAGACTGTGGGGAATATGACACATGCTGCCTGAAGGGGTGCAGCCTGCCTACATTATCATACTAATTAAACAGTTTTACGTGTGTGAGTGTAGTGCACCAGTGTTGCACGTGCAACAAGCATGTGTTCTAGTTACAGATGAGGGTGCTCTATTGTTCAATCTCTCACTCCATCCTCCCCCCTCAGCGCTGCCTAAAAAAAGTCTCACCAGCCAGGGCTAATAATGTGTAGCATGCATTGTTCTGCATTGAATCTGCATCACTGCTGCCAATTTAGCTGGATTAGGTGTCTAGTTTCTGAGCACTGAAGAGCATGCGTTCCTCATGACGAGGAGTGAGTGAGTTCATCTGTGTAGATGGCAAACACATTTTGATGTAGCAGCAGCCAGCAGCACTGACAACTGTGTCAATAGGTACTGAAGAAAACTTTTGAAAAAAGTTGAAATATTGGAAAATTTGGTGGATAAGTAGATGTATTGATGAAACGAAAATGCGACCAAGTGAAATGGAAACAGTGACTTGTGAACTTTTAGCTCAACCCAATCACCAATGGCCATGTACGTCTGTGCAAACAATAGATATGATGGAACTTTTCACCTCTTTATGTTGCACATGCTGCAACTTATGATTCTTTAGGTTCAATTTCAGTTCAACGTTGTGACCTGTGGTGATGTTCTTGTAATAGGTTAGGGTTAGGAAAAGATCATATTTTGGCTCAAAGTTTGGTTGACACAGTCACAGCTTGAGATGTCCGGATGTCTAGTTAAAAACATGCTGTTTTTTGTTGCCTCAAACGCAATGTCCAGTGTTTCCAAACTGTGGACACTGACTTGACTGACTTTCACTCGTAAAGCATCACCACCTGCACCTCTGATGTGAAATCCAGAACCACATCACAACCATGGCTTTTTGATAACCAGGTCTGTGTTTTTTACTTGTTGCAATACAAGAAATCATACGGCAAAAAGGATGATAAAATAACATTACACACACAAATTAGTCTTACACTGATACAGCTGAAGTTGACTCTTGGGATTCCTGGTTCCAGCCTGACAACCCTACACTAGACAAGCTGCTTTAGATAAATGGATGGTTGGATGGTTGGTCGGCCCGAGAGAGTGGGTGGTTTGCATCATAATGGCTTGAATAAGTTAGCCTTAAGTTAAACAATGAAAAAGTATGTCCCAGGGTTGGGCCGATGAACCAGCGACTACTAATCACTGACCATCGTAACATCGTGATTTAAAAGGCTCCCCACGAGAGAGCAGAATCAAGTGACGTGCCCCTTCAGAGTTGCCGTAGGGCAAAAGTTGTTGTTTTTGATATGTGGAGAGAGGAAATCAAAAGAAGTATGTTGCTGCTCAGTGCCCCAACATTACGTCTCCATGTTCCTTTTATTATTTTCTTATCAAACCAGCTCAGTTAGGAGAACCCAAGACACTTGGTTAAATCTGTGGCAGCAGTGTTTCTTTTCCTGAGGGACGTTTTTGTTCGCAGTTCTTTTTTAGCTTAGCCTCCTTGGCCAACATTGTTTTATGCATACGAGGCTGAACAAAGCAAAGTTAAGGACATGTGGTGTGGAGATGAGGGTGCTTTTAAACCTGGCACAGGGATGTATGTTGGTGGTAATGAGAGATAGTTTCCTCTGCTGCCTTGGGAAAACACTGAGGGGAACACTGCTTCAAATTTATAAACAACGACATCATCGTCCGTCACAATGTTTCACTGTAGACATCGTCCTATGCAAATTTGGCAGACATCGGCCAACCCTTGTATGTACATAACGTTACTTTTATAGCAACCATTTTTTATTCAGTAAATAGTATAGTATTATAATGACTCTCTTGGAAGGTATCATTCCCTTTTCACTTTCATGTGGCGTTGTTATGGAGGCGTGGCAAAGCTACCAACTGCCAACTGACTGATGTCACACAGGCGACACTGGATCTCTGGGAAGCAGTGAGGTCGAAAAACACACCTGCAATCGCTGTTTCCGGAAATCTTCGCTATTGCCACTTTAACTGTAGGCGTAAAACTCCTCTGTCATGAAAATTGGATGGAGTGAAATTCATCAATGAGCCTGCACATAACACTGTTCATTGTACAAATAGAGAAAAACAGAAACACACAAAACGAGCTGAATCCAAACTGCTGCATGGAAGCTGTTTGTTGAGCTCCTCTGAAGTTCTGTTTTTTGTTTTAGTCATTTGGCATGGGACCCACTGACATCAAACATACACATGCGCGCACACGCGTACGCACACGCGTACACACACACACACACACGCACGCACGCATGCACGCACGCACGCACGCACACACACACAATTTCACTGTATTTTTCAAATAGACAGCATTAGTACCTAAAGTATATTGTTTACGAAATCACCAGAATAAATGTCAGCAATGTACAGTTCTGTAAACCACAGTGCTGTGTTTTTAAAAACACCTAATTTCGTTGCCACAAACAGCTGGAAATTGTCCCTGGGTCTCCTTAAATATATCCACTGGTTACACGCTTACAATGGTTCAGATACAGTCTTGAACTGTGGTCAGCGGCTTGGCAGCCTTCTGGCCTTTAACTCTACCACTGTCCCCTTGACCTCCTGATATGACAGTAAGTTCACAATGTGAACAACGTGATATGACATGTTTTGTAGAGATGTCAATATGGTATGTTGGCCTATGACAATGCGAATGTATCAGTGGTGTATGCTGTGTTGTGTGTGTGGTTTGTATGTGTGTGCACACTCTCTCTAAGCACTCACCACTCCTGCTGCGCAGCATCCTGGCTGAGACGCCGTTGGCTCTCCCTCCGTTGGGCGAACTGGCCGTGGCATTTTCCACTGAGCTCACCTCACCTCCCTGCTGCTTCAGCAGGTCCGTCAGTGTCCTGCAGAGCAACACATAAACATAATTAACATAAATTAGTGCTCAACATGTAATTTTGACCAGATTGAATCACAGTGACACATTTCTAACACACTCTTTATTTATTTTTTATGATTTCGAACATTTGCACAATTTGCATTGTTGTATTGTTGTTTGACATCTTGTGGAGGTTGAGTCAAAAAAGAAAAAAGGTTGTCTAGTTGCAAAGCTTGATTCTAAAACAACTTCAGACTGTCAGTGAATGAGACAACAAACATCATCTGTTATCCAGATGTGCATCGCTAGTCCCCTGTGAGAGATTTCCTGAACAGCTGGAACATGTGTGAACACATACATGCAAGCAATTCATTTACAGTAAAAACTCTCCTCCCGAGGGAAGGGGACACACTGTGTGTGGAAGTTACCTGAGCGTGAATGTGTGTGCAATCTGTGCATTTATCATGATTCCTGCCGCCTTGTGTTTGTGTGGTTATGTATCAGATGTGAAAAGAAGTGGTGTGTACAGTAAATCAGTAGAGTGTGTGCTGGGGTTTGGTCAGAGACAAACAGAAATCACATTCCCCTACAGTCATAGTAAACTTCACAGCCATTTTGAAATGTCTCTCTTGCCAATTGCCTTAAAATATGGCTCTGATAAGAAACTTAAGTCGAGGAATTGGCCATTTTTATCAGTGGTTAGATATGGCAGAAAAGGCTTTTCTTTTTTTTCTTTGAGGGAACAAGGATCTGCTGGGAGAAAGAATCCCCCCCCTCTTATTAAACATACATGAACATGTTCAACAAGTTGAATCAACAATAACAAAAACACGTGTAGAGAAGGTTAATGTGGTCGAGGGAGTTGTGAAAGCAAACAGAGGAGTTTAATATGACAACATCAGCAGAGTGATACTGACAGTTATCAGGTTATAATGGCTGCAGATTACACCTACTTGAATCTGATTGGACGCTATTAGTCATCTGATAGTTGCACAGCTGTCTTTGAGCCAGTGATTGTGACGCATGACTGAAGCATCTAATGCCAATCAGCTGATGCCAAGCATGACCTTAGTGCCTTGCCGGAACTAATGCTCTGCTATGTTTTGCCAGTTTATTTTTTCGCTGATGTTCTAAGTGCTGTATCGTAGGCAACTGGACTTTACTATGACCTGGATGACTGAGAACCTTCATCAACATTTTGCTGATGTTGAACCAAATATACGATAAAACATCCTATTAACCAAAACCAATATTGTACCACTATTTTTGTTTTAATTGAGTTTTTATAGGCGTTAACACACTTCACCAGTGAAGTGGTTCAAATGCTGTTGCTGGAAAGCTTTTTTTAAGGAAACTGTGTTTGGCTCTCTTTGTCTGTTTAACACACACTACTGACCTCAGACGTGTTAAAATATCCCATATCCTTCCAACTTGTATCTACACATATTGACACACATAAACATTGCTGCCCTGCTCATTTGCCAGTTGGTTTTATATTGATACATTTGACTGCATTGAGTTTTACCACTTTGATGCTTAACATCTCTCAATTTTAGTCTTTCTACCAGTATAACTGTTAGCAATGTACGTGTCTGTAGACCACAGATATGCTGAAACCTTATATTTCTGTAAGGTTGCAATTTTACATTTCTTTATGTCCAATTTTGTATTTTATGATGTTGACAACACTGTGCTTATGGTCTGGTTAGGTTTAGGAACAATCGGCACTTGGGTAGGGCTAGGAAAAGATCATGTTGTGGCTTAAAACATCTCTTTTGGTTGGCACAAACACAGCTGGAGATGTCCCGAGGTCTCCTTAAAAAAAACATCCAGTGGTTTCTGGCATACAAATGTTGAAACACAGGGTTGAACAGTGGTCACTGGCTTGGCAGCCATCTTTCCTTTAAGTCCGCCACCATCGCCTCCACTTCCTGATATAAAAAACATGTACATAAACATGTAATATGAATTTGATATGACACGTTTTGTAGAGATGTGAGTTTGGCACATAGCCAAAAACGGGTTCAAATGTGAAATGCATCATTGGTTTGTCGAAACGTTAACTCCCAAATCCGGTTTATTTTAGTACAATCATAAAAGTGAGCCCAATTATTGTTTTTTGAATCCTTTTCCCTGCATTTCGTAGTTGCTGGGAAAGATGTCATTTAGAGTGCCTCATCTTCTTGCTGTTTATGTGTGTTTTGTTCTGTGTGTCCTCCACCATAAATTCCACTCAGCTGTATTTGACTGGCGGCCATTTTTGCTGAACGACATACGGGCAAGATTTCCTGCAATATGGTCGTGTTTTGACTCGGGGGCTTGTTGTGTTTGGATGAAAGAAATGCATAGGAATGACACACGCACACGCACACCACACACACCACTAACGCATGCACAAACACACACACACACACGCACACACACGCACACACACACACATTCTTGTAGTTCCTAGCCTTTTCATTTCATTAATTCAGTATCATCTAAAGACTCACTGCCGAGCACCCAAACCTTTTTCCCACAGCTGATGACACCTCCCTCGTTGTCTCACCCTAGCACAGATACACACACATGCACACACACGCACACAGGCATACTCATCACTTTGAATAAACATATTTCCGCACCCTGTGCATTTGCTGAATTTACAGTGTTGATGGAATTCACTCCCTTGATCAATAATTCAAACACTGGTGCCTCTGTTTCGCTAACGAAGCTCATGTGTTTAGCCCTTTCTATCATTCACTCACACACACACACACACACACACACACACACACACACACACACACACGAATACATGCACACAAACAGGTACACAAAACACACACAACCTAGTGTATGATGGACCTGACAGCGACGGCCAGGGGCAGCTTGTTCACACTCAACCTTTCAAACAGGAGAGCGAGTCCCTTTGGCCTCTTCACCGTTCATCAACAAACTGTTTGTGGGTGTGATGATCACAGAGAGTAACAGTGTCACACAAAATGTCTCCTGCAGGGACTCTGGTGGTGGCATGACGTGGTTTCGATGTAAGATATCATAATCTGATTTTTTTTTCAGCCACAAGTCTCATGTAAACAAATGGTACATGTGTACAGTTTGTGCGACTTAGTTTCTGTAGTAAAGGAGTAATCCACCCTAAAACACACTGTGGATGGTGTGTATTTCTGGGCCTGTTTTGGGGTTTATTAAACACACAGCCTGTAATGTCTGCTGCTAGAGGTCTCTCAGTCAAAGTGGTGACAAAATATAGTTTGATGTCATTATGAAGAAGGTAATGGGAGTTGTTGTCTTCGTTGTTAAACAACCATCATTGCCAACAGAAATCTATCTGACGTCATCATTTTACTTCTCTTCTTCCCCTGATAACCGTCATGGGTCGCTCCGTTCCCACAGTAGGAGACAGAACACGTAGCACACAGCAATGAATAATCACCCTCCTTCGTGAGTGAGCTAAACAAACAACAGCCAGATATCAGGTCAAAGCGTGTAATAGACCTGCCGGTTCACCCTGTCACTGTCACACTTGGCATGGCCTACCCGTGAAGACAACACTGGCTCATTTCGTGGTCAATAATAAATATGCAACCTGTGATATTTTCTAAATAAAGGCACCAAAAACTACTTATTAAGGGGGGAAAAATTGGGCTCTTGGAATATTAAAGCAACATAATGTAACTTTTTTACCTTAGAATAACAGCTTCAAAATCATTTTGATGGTGCAGAGTCTTGTAATCGGTTGAATGGTGTCTCTGTCTCAGCCACTTCACCCCATCACTTGTTTCTACACTATGTAACGTCAGTGATCACTGCGTTACATACATGTTTGTAAATGTTTCAATTCCAACATATTAGAACTTTAATGGAATTATTGATAATGTAGGAAATCACTAACTAAAGTAGGTGAGAGATCTCATATCAAACCACCAAACAGAAAAATGACAATTACACTATTTCTGGAACCTTATATTGTAACAGGATATTAAATTCATTCATTCAAATCAATTCATATCTTAATCATCTTATTGTGAATCCTTTTATATACACAGTGAATGCAGGCTGTGAAAGTCTGTATTAGATTACAAACTGAAACTGCTGCCGTCTAAATATTTGCATCACACAACAAAAAGACCTCAAACGCCTCCCGATGTAAGATGTAAATCACTTTCTCTCTTCGTTATCTTCTCTTTTTCAATTCTTTTTCCTTTCAGTCTCCTTATTCCTCCGCTCTCTGCCCCCCCTCAGCTAAACTCAGCCCTAATTCTGTCTCTTTCTTGTCTTCCCCCTCCTTAAACCATATCATTTGTCTTCCTCTCCTCCAGTCTCTCTCCGCTCTTCATCCCCTCTCTGACTCATTGCCGTGCACTGCCTCGGGCCTCCACGCGCTCTTCTCTTGGCTCGCCGCTCAAACAACTTGCTGATTTGGACTTTTAATCTGCAACAAAAAACTTCACCTGTCTCCAGGCTATGGAGTGTTTATGGGGCGTTGGCTGAGCTTCGCGAGAGTCTCGGCGGATGCCTTTGAAAGAGCGAAGATGGCCGTGCAGCTGGTTTAAGGATTAAGACTGGCAGGGTGGGGTAAACGGCTTGTGCTGGCTGCCAAAGATGAAGTCTAAGTCAGTGATATTATGAATGAATGGGTGTATGTTTGTTAATAGAGTGCAGCCTGGATCAGCAATCTTGTGAGATTGCATATATATATGTATATACATATATGCAATCTCATATATATATTATATATATGAGATCTCATACATATATATAGGCAACTATATATTATATAGTTGCCTCATTTAACCTTTGAGCTGATGATATTCTGCCAAGAGCAAACTTTTTCAGGCATTGGGGGACCAGAGACATCTTTGACATAACGTCAAAACTGTTATTTCTTCACATTCTAAACTAAAACTCTTGCATATTGCATCTTTAAGAAAAGTACAAGTATAACATTCTTCTTAAATACAGTACTTACTTACAGTAGAATTTTAGGCCTATTTAATTACATTTCATCATTATTTATTATAACCATGGATATACATTTTGGCACCAAAATTAACATTTTTACTGCAAATGTATATGGTTCCAAATGTCAGTTACCTGTGTCATTGATCACTTATAATTAGTATTGTATTTATTGTATTTTCACCTGAAAAAAAACATACTGGTAGATCCCTGTTTCATATGAATTACAGCATTAAATGAAACATTTTTTTAAACATGTCCTTTGTCTTTACATTATTGTGACATTATCGGTCCTCCAGGAATTTCAGTTGCAGAAATGACCTCAAATCCAACCAGTTGTCATCATGTCATCAAAAATGTCAATAAAATATAGACACATTTCCCTCCATAGAACCATCCATCTCAAGCCAACTTCCACGTAAATGCCCTAAATGACTCATGCAGAGCTCACTTTGAGAATCTGAGTTCTTTAAACCATGCTTTTTCTGATGTGATTTGGATAATTAAATAAGAGAACACTCAAAATTAATGCAAAATATGGTAAATTTAGCAAGGAAACCTTTAAATCCCTAATCTGGGCTGCATTTCTTACAAACCCATTTATAGAAAAGGTTTCCTGTGTTTCTGTGAGAGGAACCTTACAGACTATCTGAAATGTATATATTCCATCCACGACTCCTTATTCCTCCATAACATTACATAACAGCGACCTCATCTCCATGCTCTCCCATCTCATTAAAGCCACACTGAGATGAGACTTAGCTAATGTCCTGTAAAAATCAATTAGTCCACACGGATCACACAGATCAGAACACATGCCCAGTGATTTGTTATAACTAATATTAACGAAACCCCCTTAAACAGAGAAATACTCCCTCTGTCCCTCTGCAGCACGACTCCATTGATTATTGAAAAATGAATACATTAAAGATGGGATGCTCATCATCCTCATTTCATGTTCATGCATTAATGCACACGTTATTGATCATGTGTCTGCACAGGGGTGCACTTTTCACAGCACTTTGTACCATGAATTTGTCTTTGAGGTTTTAGTAAAATTAACATTCAAATTACATTTGTGTTGAGTTTTTATGTTTTTGATAACATTTGGGAAATTATCTGACAAAGAAGCTTGTTGAGCTTGAATTATAAACACAAACTGACATATAAAAGTCACAACAAAAACCCACAAACCCACTCATAAACACACACATGGGGAAGGATCAGTGATGTCCCTCGGCTGGACTCATCAACACACTACTTAGTACTTTCACCATCTGTCTGAAACCACTTCCCAATTTTCTAGACACCATCCATCCAGAGATTTAACTATAAAACAAAACTTTTAGATAATCCTCTGAAAAAAGTAAAATGACTGTCAGATATCAGCGTCACAGTCTCTTTATTTTCCCTCTGTTGTCAGTGCTCTCCTGTCAGTCATCGCTCCCAGTTTTCATCAAAGATACAGTTAAGACTAGTCTCCCTGTCACTGGCAATTACAGATTAAGAGTGAGAAGGTGTCAATTTACGTCTTAAACACACCGCACACACGCACACGCACACACACACACACACACTGTGATGTTAGTGTGTTGATACTTCTGTTTTAGATTCCTCTCACATGTCTGGTCATATTGTCTCAGAAATCTCATGTACATTTTTTAAATCCTTTAACATTTTAGGTGAGATCATTTTGTAAACAAAGTAAAAAATGATGTTGGTGGATGGAAGTTTAAGTCAAAGACGGAGTCGATACAAGTAAACTGATGAAGAAATTCAAACTGCTGCAACATAGCCTACATCAAAGTATATGTGACTTTTATATTATTAAAAGAATAATGTACGTATATAAGATGGATACATACATATATATTAACTTATATATATGATTAGTTTGACAGGAACTTTTCTACTTGTACAATTTATACATGTGACAAACATGCTTTTCATGTGCTTTTTTAGGTCATAAAACAAACAAACATGGAAGCAATGACGCATTGACATCTAGGCTACTGTATATTTACATCTGACTGCCTGACAGCTTAGTCTTTTTTAGACATGTAGGGAGCTGTAATTATAAATGTGCATGACAAACAGGATTAATGGTGACACATATGGTGATTTTTCAGTTTGCAAGTAGCCTAGCCTACACAGCTAAATGGGTTATTGTTGAGCCGTTAGATTCAGGCAGAATCAGAGTGGTTTTATGCTAATAAAAACAAATATAGCTTAGACCTTGAGCACAAAGATTTTTTTCAACAACCTTGAAATCAAAATACAGGCGGTTCCATGGTGATTTATCAGTTATTCAAAAGCCTTTTTCTGGGTTATAATTCAGCTGGTAGGTAGGTAACATCTGTTTGGTTTTGTTATCATGCTAAGAAGCTAACTTGTAGGTATTTTTCTCTCTACCTGTACGTTTTGTATTTCTTTTACTGTCCTTTTCGAGGAGCTACTTTTAAAAGGATGATTTTCAGTTCTGTGGTAATATAATTTATCAGTACCTGGTTATTATTCTGCCATGAACATCTGTGTTTTCAAGCTAACAGTAAGAAACAATCTTGTTTAATGTTCCCGTTAGCACCAAGGTTGTTATGTGGTTTTTGTTTTTAGTTGGCCAACTTAAAGAAAAAGTTCACTCAAAAATAAAAATTCAGTCATTCATTATAATTTACTCATTCATGTGCTGAGGGAAAGTCAGGTTGAGTTTTGTTGTTCACAAAACATTTCTGGAGCTACGCAGCAAAAAAGTATTGCAGCATTCTCCAAAACAACTGAAGTGGACGGGGAAAAAAACAACTGAAAAAAGAAAATTAAATGGCTCCACAAAGCTTATGTTGTGTAGCCCAAGTCTACTGAAGCCTCAAGGACCCAAGCATCATTTACTCCCACCTTTTTAGCCAAAATCTTACCTAGCTACTAAGCGAACGATGTTAGCACGTACCTGTCTGAAAAGTGGGTGCACAAGCTTGAGCATGTAATATATGACTTAGTCAGTTTGGGCTCTGGGGGCTTCCAGAGATTTCAATTATACCAGATGAGCTGTATAGAGCCATTTTATGTGTTTTTCGTCAGTTGTTTTTTATGTTTTTAAAACCACTACAAGTTAGCTTAGCAGCTACAGTGAAGATTTTGGCTTCTTCTTTGGGCTTCAATAGACTTGGATTACACACTCAAGCTTCATGGAGCCATTTTATTTTCTTTCTTCAGTTGCAGAAAGACTGTTTTGTTGTGAGGCTCCAGAAATGTTTTGCGGACAGCAAAACTTCACCTGAATTTCTATCAGCGTAGGGGTGAGTAGATAATGACAAGAAAGTTCATATGGGGACTTTTCAGTTCTAAAGCACCCTTTAGGTTTTTCTGGGGTATTATTCAGCAGTTGCACGCAGGTATCATCTGAGTGGTTCCATTTTCACTGTACCTAACGTGTAGACTAGCCTTTTGAAGTCTGTTCTTTTTCTTTCTTCAAACAGCTTCAGTATGGAAGAAATGCAGTTTTGTGCTAAATTAAAAGTTTCCAAGAAGCTCACATGTTTATCTGGGTTGTTTATAGCTGGTTTCCATGCCTACTTGAAGCTGCAAACAGATGGCCCATTAGAAGTTTGGATGAAGGATGAAATGGAGCTTCAGGGGCCGACTCACTGTGTGTCTGCAGGTCATACAAACTTCACTTTTGACTGATATGAGTTTGACTATGACAGACAAAACATTTATCTCAGAATCTTCTATTTTACTCAGTCCTGAAAATGGGAATGCCACCTTCAAGGAATGACGGCTAAAAAGCATCCAATCTTTCATCTTTTTCATATGTCAAACATTTTAGCTTCACCCTGATAAACAGACTGACAAACACAAAAACAGCACACAGCCAAACCCTTGAGTCAGTGGGCGCTGACCCACATTTAAGTATGTGTGTGGGCCCGGTGAAGCCTGGCAGGACTGAGGAGGAGCAAGAAGAGGAGGCGAGAGGAAGGTAAAGCAGCTGGAGGGTGAAAATTGTCACATCTGATGCAGCCAGGAAACTGTCAACTTATATGTCCTCTCACTTTGGGAGGATTTACAGCAAGTGGTGACGCAGGCGCATACGTGTGCGCATTTTAACACATTTACTCGCATGCGCACATGCATGGAGACATGATCGCGTACACAGTGGTGACAAGTCGGAGGTGATGGAGAGTGACAGCACAGCCCTGGAGGCAGGGGAGATGGAGGGGAGACGAGAAAGTAGAGCAGAGGGGGAGGCAACTTTGTGGGAAACTTCTGTCTCTTTCCACATCTTGGTGAAAACGTGTTTTCACACATGGCAGGTATTTTGGGCTCACACAATTGTGTGATTTGCTTCCTGCCTGGAGTGTCTTTTTTTTTTTTTTTTACCTCTCCCTTAAAACCAGAGGAAGTCACCGTGAAACTAGCAACAACAGAGGGGTGGAGCTCTGATGTGTATACTTGAGTTTGTTAATGCCGATTTGTGTGTGGTTTCCAAGATATGATACATTTTGTACATTAGTGAGCACAAATGTAACATTCTTCTAGATTTTAAATAACTTGTGACGTGAAGTCTTCGGTATGTTTTCATGTTCATGTGACGGCTTCTGTACTTAGTGGAAGCCTATGGACACCATCATGACTTTGTAGCTACTCTGAGCAAGTATGATCTCCACTTTAGAAATGTTATTTTCATCATTAAAACTCAACAAAGCTTCAAGACTCACTAACTCAACCTTTGCTCTCGGCCACTTGAATAGAATAGCGTTGAATTTTCCAAAAAAGACGGTTTTACATTGATTTTATATCTCTGAATCCACCAGTCCAGTGGTGAGCTGTATCTGCAGTACCTGAAGTATACAATCTAGCAGTGATGAAAAAGTAAAAGTACATTTACTCGAGACCTGTACTTAAGTAAAATTTTGAGGTACTTGAGTATTTCCATTTTCAGCAACATTTTGGAGGCAAATACTGTACATATTACTCCTCTACATGTATTTTATATTCATCATGATTCCAGTAATTAGAAACAGTCTGACAGTCTGTCGACCCATAGTATACAGTATATACTTGTAATTTTTTAAACTTAAGTACATTTATTATTAGATACTTTCAGACTTTTACTCAAGTACAATTCATATGGGTGACTTTCACTATTTACAAAAGTAACATTCTAACACAATGTCTTTATTCTACTCTAGTATGACTTTTGCATACTTTTTTACAACACTGCAATTTTTGTACCTTGGAAAAAAACATGTGACATGTACAGTATTTACCTGAGTTGAGGAAACTTCACATTGATATCAATGCTGTGATGCTCAGAGTATGACTTTTTAAAAGACGACTTGATTTACAAAAGGTTTATAAGTTGAGTTCGTAAACGTTGATAAATTATCTATAAATGTTTTCATTCGGTAACTTAATAATGACGGGTTTAAGGTTGCCAAGTTGTGAAAAATCCTTCTTGCTAGAGTGTATAGTTTGTTTTTCTTCTTGCTCTTCAGTCCTCCAGAGAATTCAACTTGCAGGATTTCGGACAGTCCTGACAAAATCCATTCTTTATAATCGCAGCCTCCTGCAGATTGCAGTAATGGAAGAACCCTTTTTATGATCCGCTCACTTCTGTAACTTCAGATCTGATGTGAAATTCAATACTAAGAAACTTAGTGACCCACTATGAATGACTTAATTGCTTTCTAACAAGTCTTCAAGTCTGCAGTTCTGAATGTAAGTCATTATTAGGGGGCATGAGTTTCTCTCTTTCTAATAAGCCATCAAGAGAGATTAGAGAGCTCTCAAAAAGACAACGTTATACTGGCTGAAGGGATTTCCTAGAACCAAAGGTTGCTCTTATTAATGCCTATTACTAATTTATAAGCATTTATTAAACTTAAACTTTTATAATGCCTTATATTAGATGGTTGAACCAAGGTACACACCCTGAAGGTGTTATAAATGTTTAAATGATGATATATGTGGTGCCAAAGTATGATTTAAGCCCAAAAGGCTCAAACTCTCCCAACAAAATCCCATGAGTAGGCCAAAAATGAACCTGAAATATGAACCATGAGGCCATACCCTGATGTCATTATCATGTGTGATTCAAAGAAAGCGAGAATGGCTCAAAGGTGTTTCCCATTTGTTACGTGTGGTCGCGGCCAATATGTTTGCCCCCCTGCTGTATCGAGTATTGCTTATCTGTCGGCCCTAAATCAGGCCAGAGTGGGACGGGACAGCCCTTTAAGTGGCGGTGTCCTTAATTACATAGCACAATGGCTAAAAAAGCTCACTGCAGTGCAAACACAGACACATGCACATAGACACACACACTGGAGATCAGCCACAAAGTATAGATCTGTGTGCATGTTGTGTTGATGGCGGATGAAAACCTTGCATCACCAGAACTAAACATGGTTGTTTTCAGCTCAAAGGGCCACTATGTAGTTTAGGTGAAGAAATTCAAACTCAGAATTTTTTCGTGCTTACAATATTAATGAGGTAATGATACAAACTCAGAAATGTGTATCTTTTCCATCATTGAATAAACAAGCTGTTCTAGAGATAAGTAAGGTCCCCAGAACACTGTTTGGAGGTGGCAGGGTCCGCCACATGTAAAGTAGAACAGTATGAAATTGTGTTTGTGGTCAGTTTGTTTATTGAGTTTATTCAGTCATGAAAACAAAGAGAGTTTGTTTATTTAGTTTGTTTTGGCATAAAATAAAAATCCTTTACTCCCCAAAACTACACACTGCACCTTTAAAGACAAATCAGTTTACATACTGCATGCTACATACTACTACTGTTTGAGCAGAATTCATGACCAAAATAAATCAGGGAATTTCATATATATACATTTGTATGATATGATGTTTGGAGACACAAGGTTGTTCTTGTTGATCATCTGGAGCGCTGGGGCCACGCAAACGACAAGAAAACATACATGCACACGCACACGCACACTCTCACTCAGTCGCATGAATGCACTTACTCTCACTTTCCCCCACATTTGCACACACACAAACACACACACACACACACACACACACACATACACACACTCCGTTTAAACCATGTGACCTGCCACCGTGTTGGTCCTTGGCCTCTCGCACTCGTGTAAGGTGGACGTCATATTTTGCAGTCACCTCCTGGCTATCGCGACCCCTCGCTGCGGTGAGCTGAACCGTATACTCCTGCAGCCTAAATGCCACCACTATCATTCTTGTTGTTAATTGAACTATAAATCAGCGTGTACGTGTGCGTGCATGTGTGTGTGCGTAACAGTCATGAAGGTCATCTTGTGTGTTTGTTTACTCTCTGGGTGTATGGCCAGCCTCTCTCCAGTTGAGGCCTTTCATTAGACGTGACACGTATGACCTAAGGCGACGCTCTCCGTTTCCTTTTGTCGGCTGAGGATTAGCGCAGCATGCAAACACACTGAACCTGGAAGAAGAGCGGGGTTCATCTAGTAGAAGGTGTGTGTGTGTGTGAGGGTAATCTGAGAGGAGGATCACTTTGGATTTTAACTTTCAAAGCTGATTCGGGAGAACTGGTGGGATTTCGGAGCGTTAATCATCGTCTGCTTGAAAGGATGTTTGCGACGAAGCAAAAAAAGATGGTGGGAGAGGGAAGAGGGAGAAAAGGTGCACGGCAGAGTGCAGAAGTTGCCTTTTGAACTTCATCCCCACATCAGTATCGGAATCTAAAGTGGGTGGGCGTTCATCCATATTTATGCATTCCACCTCATGTGCGAGTCCACGAGGTCTTAGCCACACGCACACTTTTGGACCAGGGATTTATGTCAGCAGGCTAATAACTAAATGAGCGTGCAGGCAGAGAGCAGTCCAGAAACGGTAAAGCTGTAATCTTTGTGAAAGTTGTTTAATCGCGAGGAGGAGCGGTAATCTGTTGAGATGGGCTCACGGAGAGAAGGGAGGGTGTTTATGCAGCCCGAGTGTTTCTATTTCAGTGAGGTGCTACCCTGCAGGAAATATTAATCCTGGCTGTGTGTTATCCGCCGAATGAGTCTTGGCGGCTCAGGTTAATGGGAGACACGCGAGGAGGAGAGTGTCCCCTTGTCCGCTTCCTCAATTGAAATGCAAAAAGAAACAAATGAAAAGAATAGGTGAGGGGGGAGGAGGTGATGAAGATGTGAGCAGCCTCAGCTCTTGGAGGAGGAGGGCCAGCTCACAGGAGGTGTTGAGGAAGGCCGGTGAGGAGGACAACAGTGTAAATTCTAAGAAAGAGGCAGAACAAACGGCATCATGTGCACTGAAGTTTGCGGAGATCAGCAACAAGGAGCTCGGAGAGATAAGAAGAATGAGCTGCAGAGACGGAAAAGAATAAGGAGAGGCAGCCAGCGAGGGTTAGATAGTTTGGGATGAAGCGACATTTGAGCCCATGCTGTGCGCCGTTTGCTGTAATGATCTCCTGAGGCGTACAGATTGAACCCACGGACCACGTATCGAACCCAACTGCAGCGGGAGTGTGTGTTTAAATGTGTTTTGTGCACGCTCGCATGTGAGAAATGTCTTCTCTACACAAGGATGGGGAAATCATCCGTTAATGATGACATTTTTAATCATCTGTTTTCCAATCCAAAAGCATAAGGACGTGATTTGAACCGTGCCCATTGCAAAACCTTGCACACGTGGCACAAACTTACACCTAATGCAACAAAAAGAGTTTGGTCGATTTTTTCCAGATTTTTTGTTTATTTCAAATATAAGTCATGCTTACAAGCGAAGCAAATGGTACACAAAGGGGTGAAATACAAAAGCATATGAAAAATAATTTTTTAAAAATGGAAACGGAGGAGAGACAAAGAAAAAAACAAGCACAGAGAAATGAAAACAAAGAAAAATGCAAAATTAGAAAAAACATGTGAAAAAATATGAGCAAAATCAAAGTGAATGGGGCGGGTGGAGACATATGGGCATGCATGGAGCTGAGCAGTGACTCAGGGAGGGACATGGCTCAGATTTCTGACTTCTTCTCTAAGCTATTCAGTCCTCCCTCTCTCCGACCCTTTACGTACATGTCAATATGAAAAGACACTCCAGGACAGAGTGATCAACTTCTGCTCTGAAATGTTCTGTAAGGTCAGGGTGAGCTGGGCACACTTTGCTGTGTGTTGTTAGAGACGGTTTTGTACACATGCAAGCAAACACACACACATGCAAACGTGTTAGTAGGCCTACAGACGCACATTCAAAGTTGGAAGTTGTAAATTCCAAGCTGGCAGGTTAAAATGGGTGTTATGATGTCGGTGGAACAGGAAACTGCACCTCAAAAACATTCTACAAAATATTTTTGGACTCTTCTGCTCGATTGAAATCAGAATTTCCAACTTTCCAACATCCCTTCAACGCATCAGAAAACACACACATGCAAATACACAACACACACACACACACACACACACACACGCGCGCGCGCTTCTATCCACCCCGGCTTAAGTCTTCTCTATGTTGAAACAGCTTTGACGTGACGTCCACATACACACTCATACTCACACACACGCACTTAGACACACCCTCATGCTCCTCACCTGGAGTTGAGGTCAGCATGCCCCGCCCCCGCTCCTCCTCCTCCTCCGCTCCCTCCACGGCTCTTCTCCAGGCCCAGTTTGGTGAAGATGCCCACCAGCACCATGATGGCCACCACACCGCAGATGATGTAGACGATGAGGTGCGTGCGGTCCCGGTCCTGGTCCTCCTGGCCCTCGGTGACGGCGGCCACAGGCTTGCCGGTGTTGGCCCATATGGGAGTGTCATAGTTGGAGCAGATCCTCTGGTCCAGCCGCTGCTGGCGGAACTGGCAGCAGAAGCGATAGAAGCAGGTACCGCAGCAGTATAGAAAGACGCCGGCATTGCAGTTGAACGGCGGGTCCCATTGGCCCATCACGTCGTAGTAACCCATGCAACGTGTCCCGCCGACCGGAGGGACGTCCTCGTCATCCGCGTCCCCACCGCTGGTGGGAGTGGACAGCCCTGTCTCCAGAGGAGTGTTCTGAGTGGTCTCCAAGGAGGTGGGTGTCGTCTGGTTGGCCAGGGTGGTGGGGACAATGAACGGATCGCCTTCGGGTACCGTCACGGCTGTGATGGATGGGTCCTGGGTGAGGGCAGGTCGAGTAACGAGGAAGGAGAGGAGGAGGAAGAAGAAAAGGTGGCAGGAGGAATGGTTGGCGGCTGCCATGCTGCTGGGAGGAGCCCTTTAGTCCAACGTCTCACCTGCAAGCTTTGGACAGGAAATGTTTGGAGACAGGTGGAGAAGTGTCAAAGATGAGACAGAGAATCACTCTTAGATGCCTTTATTTTATTATTTAAAACTCATTAAAACAAAGAAGCAATAAATTCATTGACAATGAAAGTTGAAGTTTGGAGAGAACGATAAATAACAGATCGTTCCTGTTAAAGTCACTGATCCAAGTTGGACTGATTAAATACATGATGTATGTATTGATCTCACATTCTTATGGAGTCGATAATGAAGGGAGGGTAGAGGACGCTTTAAACAGGTCAGTCAGAATCACTATTGGAGACCGCTAACACACAGTGATACGCGATCATTAACCAACTTTAGGTCTAAAAGAGCAGCTCAATCAAGGCAAATGTAATGATCAGAATCAACTGTCCGACTGACTGAAGTCGAATATTTGATTTTGAGGTGAGACAGCTCACAGAAAGTAAGCCCTCACCTTCCAAATAACAAATCACACTACTGTTTTTTCCTTTTTTTTTTTTTTTTTACAGCAATAAAACAAACAAAACTCGCTGAGAATCCTTTGAAAGCGCTCTCACCTTTTTCTCTTCGCAGTGTGCGCACGGTTGACCCTTCCTCCGCGGTTCTTCCCCAAAGTTCAAGGGCTAGAAAATTCCCTCTAGACACATCCACAAACTTTACTCAGCAGCATTTTCTGTCCCCCCCCGAGTGGCCCCGCAGATCTCTCCTCTCATCCTCATGTGTTCTCCATTGTCAGCTGGGGGGGCTCGATCCAGGGGACTCGACAAACACAAAGCCACACTGCTCCTCCTCGCCCTCTTTCCTCCTCCCGTATCACCTCCTCCTCCTCCTCTTCTTCTCTCCGTTTCCTCCTCTGCTCAGTCTGCGCTGGCAGCTGTGAGTCGAGACCGGTCCGGGACTGTTGAGATCTCCTGCTGCCAAGACCCCTGCGCACTGTGAGTGTGTGTGCATACACTGAATGTGTGTATGACTGGAACTGAATGTGTGTGGCGGCACTGAGTGCTGCAACAGTTCAGGAACCAAATGAGATCTCCTCCCCTGTTTACCTCTACTCAGTGCCAGATAGACAGAGAGAGGGAGAGAGAGGAGAGAGAGAGAGAGAGTGTATGTGCATGTATGTGTGTGTGTGTGTGTGTGTGTGTGTAGTGGGGGGGTTGTTATATCCAGCTGCATCTCCCATCATCCCCAGAGGAAAAAAGCCTGGGAGGAGGAGAGAGGAGGGGAGGGAGAGAGAAATAAAAACGAGGAGGGAAAAAAATGAAATGTGGACTGTAACTGAGTGATTAGTCACTTTTGTCATCTTTTTTTGGTCTTTTTTGTGTCGTTCTCTCTGCCTGCCTGTGTGTATGTGTGTGTGTGTGTGTGTGTGTGTGTGTGTGTGTGATTGTATGTCAAACGTGTTTACATGGCAAGCGGAGGACGGTCAACATCTGCTGCGGTCACTCCTGCTCATCGTCTACTTATCGCTCTCCTCTTCCCCGTCTGT
>OMLP01045493.1:7685-22098 GCA_900302685.1 Spondyliosoma cantharus
TTCAGTGGAAGGCTTGTTTTATATATATTTTGTTTATTTGAGAATAATTTATTAACTTATTACCAGGCAGCACTTTACAACAGTATTTTATTTTTTTTAATTTTATTTTCATATTTTGTATAATGTTACAATAAATTGTTGTGAATATACAACAAGCAAATTTATGTTTTGCATTTGCGAAAATGAACCGAACCGTGACCTCAAAACCGAGGTACAAATCGAACCGTGTTTTTTGTGTATCGTTACACCCCTAGTAGCTGGCTAATTCAATGTAGCAAGATTGCCAAGGGGACAGCATTAACTTCGTGGAAATGTTTCCATTATCTTTTATTTGCGAAAAGACAAGAACAACATCACAATAAAATGCAAGTTGTGCCTGGAGGATAAATGCTTGTTGTATTGTTTTTATTGAAACAGTTATGCCTAACACTGTCTGCCTCTGCCCAGTTCGCTGTCAGATTGTTAGCAAAATAAAGAGCTGTAAATGTTACATTGCATCTGTCATTCCTATTATTAGGCTGCAGAGTTAATGATTGAGTGAGTTAATGACAGTAGAGTCAATACATTCAAATGTACAGTTGGCTACACACCGTCTGGACAATATAACCGACATGCACAAGTCACAAAGGGTTTTACCACAATGTTTGGTAACAATAAAGTACTGTAACGCGTGGAGCAGTGGAGATGAGCAGAGAGAAATCTACGGCAATGAACAACACCAGTATTGTAGATACTGCATTTGATTTTGAGTATTTCAGACCTGCCAACCTTGAATAATGTTTTTCAGTACCACCAAATTGTTTATACCAAAAACAAGTTCCACTCATGTGCATGTGTAGGGATTTCAATCGAAAATTTATCAAAATACCTTCAATTTCGATAAACCAAATAAAATGCAGTATTGACAGTCATAATCTATGTTTGCCGAGTAAAACTCATAAGACCCTCTGCCCTCTTTGTACTTATTAATTTAATAAAAACTCTGTTTTGGTGTCATTTATCTGCACAGATTTGTCTATGTTTCTGTCCTCTGCTGTTTGTTTGTGTCAGAGCTTGATACACTGAGAAGGACTTCATGGTGCATTCAGGCACAGGTATTAGAGCTGGGCGGTATGACCAAAAATGCATATCACGGTATTTTTCTAAATTCCTACGGTTTCACAGTATATGACGGTATTTTTTCTTCATGCATAATCAGGTGTTCACAGCATTTTCTACTGGTTGAGAGAGGAATTGCTAGCCCCTTTTAGATAGAAAAGTTGGCACATTTGCTGCAAGGTAAAGGCGGCACTCTATCTATAAGGGAGGTGTAATTTTCCTCTCACAACCAGTTTCTCATTCCTTCTTCCCTAAAAGCTGCCACTGGGGTCGGCGTAAACATGTGACGTGACGTGAAGCACGAAGTTGAGTGTGAACAGTGACGTGCAACATATGCATCGGAAGAAATGTGGCGTCACTTGATATATTTATTTAATTATAGACCCGTGGCCCATATTCTCGCCTCCTCAGTCAAACACACGCCGATGTTAAACCCTCGCTATTAAAGGAAGCGTGCGGCGGGGCGCCTCGTCCCCTCCGCTAGCTGCCTCAAGCAACAGACAGCTAACAGGAAGCAGGTTGAATTTGAAAGTAGGAAGCGTTAGTAGTGTGCTGCTACAACAAGCTATCTGTCTACGGCTGGCTACAGAGACCGAGGAGACGCTAGCATCTCCAGGATCTCAGTGGCTTTCCAGTTGCTCATCTTGACGTACGCAGATGAAGTCATGACCTACAATGTCTATCCTATCCATCTGCACCGTAACATAACACCAGAGCACTACTGTTTACCCTCGCAGTCGCACCATGCCTGTTTAGCAGCGCAACATTGAAAAGGGTCCGGTCTGAAACAGTGTCGCGCGGTGCAGCGTAGCGTTCCGAACGTTGCATAATCAAATACACCGGTATGGTGGTATATTAAAAACTCATATCATAACGAAAATATAGACCGGTATTCGGTGTGAACCGGTATACCGCCCAGCACTAGCAGGTATTAAACTCTGAAATATACTATGTGTGCAGACAGGGACGTCATGCTGTGTTCATGTGCACCTCATGTCCCTATCAAATCACTTATCTGCTATTTTTGATAAATGATTAAAGCTGCAGTCTGGAGTTTTGAGAAAAAAGTGGACTTAGCCAGAAGATTTGAATGATACAGCTCCCAGGTCCCTCCTTCTTCCTCTCTGCTGCTGCAGCCCTGCCTTCAAAGCCCCTCCCCACAGCTTGTAACCATGGTAACAGAGGAAGCTAGATAACCAAGATGGCGCATTCAAAATAACAACAACAACATATGCCCTGATTGTTCTCTTTCTGACCAATACAACTAAATTTCAATGACGAGCGCCTCATGCAGAGTCACTGTAGATATCCCGAGTAACAAACAATATTCCTCACATGGTGGTAGACGGAGTTACCAGGTAGGGCTGGGTGATAAATCGTAAAAATCGATTAATTCGAGTTTGTGGTTTAGGACGATTTTTAAAAAATGAAAATCGATTTTCTCTTTAACTTGCTCCGCCGCCGTTCAGAGTGGGCTCCGCCCTCCCCCGCATTGACTTTCCACAGAGAAACAAACACAACAACATGGCTGCAAGCCAAGAATTTGTTCCTAAAAAGGCACTGTCTCCTCAGTAGTTTGGTTCTGTAGCATCAGACCTCGAACAAACCATGGTCTGCTGCAATGTTTGTTTAAAGGCTGTTGCAACTATAGGCAGCGGACTGACACATTTATTTCAGCATCTCAAACAGACGCATGTATCACAGTGGGACACTTGCGTGTAACGTGAAATAGACTTACCCAGTGACAATGTGATACTGACTCGACTGGGGCTCCAGGTAGTAGTCTGGATAGGTTAGCTGACACTGAGTGGACTGACATGAACAGGGGAGCCTGAAATCCCAAATTCAAATCGACTGCTTAAGATAGTGTAAAGCATGTGAAACAATAGATACAGTATGTGTGTTTTCTTGATGAGGTCAGCAGATTTGAACAAAAGCGTATCCCAAGTAAGATAAAAATGTATGGCCTGCAAATCATGTTGACAATGCCTGACAGAGAAACAAGAATAGACAAAGGGTTGTCATAATTGTCAATTTTTTTAGAGAATGACTAAATATTATACCTTAAGCTGGGAGAGTCCACCGTTCCTGGCTTGATAGTACTTTGGTAAGGATGGGGAATTACTCCAGGCAGACTGACATGAGGAGGGGGGCCTGCCCATACATACGGCCCTGCAGGGCCATGGTGTACATTATTGTCCCTCTCATAGCCAGGGAGTGTTGTGTTCAGCTCTTTCATGGGGCTATTCTCCCCACCAGCATAGAAGGCACCTGTTGTGATCACAGATAAAATATAAAGATCTTATTCAGGGATTTTGACATTGAGATGGTGACATCTTATAAGTGCCTGGGAGTTATAAACTGGATAAACTGGACTGGTCTGATCACACTGCAGCAACATACAAGAAAGGTCAGAGCAGACTGCATCTGCTGAGGAAGCTCAGGTCCTTTGTAGTGACTCCAAAGGACTCTTTCTATGACTCTGTGGTGGCATCAGCCATTTTCTATGGAGTAGTCTGCTGGAGCAGCAGCATCTCGGCAGCAGGATGGAAGAGACTGGATAAACTTATCAAGAAGGCCAGCTTCATCCTGAATTCTCTCTTGACTCAGTGCAGGTGGTGGGAGAGAGCAGGATGATGGATAAACTGTCATCACTGCTGGTGAAGGAGTCCCACCTCCTGCAGGTCACCATCACAGCACTGGGCAGCTCCTTCAGTGACAGACTGATACACTGCAAGTGTGTGAAGGAGAGGTATCACAGGTCCTTCCTTCCTGCTGCTGTCAGACTCTACAACCAGCACTGCTCCATATAGACCTCACCCTGTACTCTGCACTGTGCAGTAAAAACTGTATACATAACTCATTTTGGTTTGCACAAACTGGGCAATTTTCATACTCACATTAATTATTTATTAATAACAATTCACTGTTTATATTTGTACATATTATGTATATAATGATTATATGATTCTATTTCTATTTTTGCTCTACCGGTTCTTCTTACATTGTTTATTTTTTATGATGACATGCGTGGAGCGAGGGCCCGTTCATCACTGCTTGCAGCTTTAATTTACTATTATTATTGTTTAGAGCTATATTGAACTGTCCTTTGGCTGCTGTGATGCACACATTTCCCCATTTGTGGGACTAATAAAGGAATTTCTGATTTAATGTTACTTTTCACTGGGATTGACCTGCATGTCTGCATCCCTTTACCATCATGATTTTAAACTGATTCATATTGACTACAACCAGCATATGTAGAAATTGGTATTTAGTGGGAGTTGCACATCCCACGGATTCTGAGTGAGACACCACTGTTAAAAAACGAATCCCAGGTACACAACAACTCATCACATTATAACAATATTATGTGTTGAAAACTTGTTGAAGTAAAAATGTAGTGCAGAAACAAGTGAAGGGGCTATAATGGAGAGATCTTTCTAATACAACGTTACCCTTAAACCTACACTAAATTATCCTCTAACGTCAGATCTTCCACATTCCTAAATGTGACAAATATACTGCCAGACTGCTCCCTGTAACTCCTGATAGTTAAACGCACAATTCCACGACACTAATTTTATCCTCAAATAATTTGACTTCTTCTTCATAGCCTTCCGCAGCGTAACGTTACGTTAGCTAGCGAACTAACTGGTTAGCATTTAAAGTTAGCTAGATTAACGTAAAGCAGCAACATTTAAATTGCGTCAGTTACCTTAGCTAGCGAACAACATTTACAGGTTACAGCTAAACGTCAAAGATGTCTTCTTGGTAGTTACCGAATTAATTAGAATTATTAACTCAAACTACTGGACGGCCACAATTACCATTAGTGGTGCTTGTTTAGTCTGTAAGGTAAACCGATGTTAACGATGTTAACCGTTGTTGTCCGCATCAAAATGAAACTTCACCTGCGGAGATTTCAGCTTTTTCAGTTGTGCAACGCCGTATGTCAAAAAACAAGGTCGCAAGTGTCAATGACAAATCCTGTCAGAATTTTAAAATTAAAATATGTTACGCTAAATTTCAACTGGCCACCTACTTGTATGCATGTCGTTTGGCTTGCGGACGGCTTTAGAAGCGTGCACTTTCAACCGCCGACAGACCGGTGCCTTCACGTCCTGCAAGAAGTGTCGATATTACGAAAACGACCTTGGAAAGCGGGAAAAGGCGCAGGTAACAGGTACATTATATTTCGATTCAGTAACTGACATGGCGCTTTATGAGACCAACCATACACATGTTTAGCGAATAAACGGAAACTATATTACTTATTACTTTGTTGTCCCCCGTTTTAATGTAACCGTGTTGTTTTGCATTGTAGGTTAAAGCTGTATTTGATTTTGTCCCATTTGTAAAATCACTTGTTGATAACTCCTCTGACTGTAAGAGGCGACAAGTTACATTATATTTTCACAAAGCCCATTCACTAACAGAACAGTCTCTCCTTAAATGTGTATGTGAAAAGAGTATGCTTCCCCTTTACAATTTTTTCTATTAATAATTTCATTTCACTTAATATTCTTTTTAATTTAAGGTTTCCAAAACTTACCCAGATGTTTAAAGAACATTTGGTGAGTTGGCAGTGCAGTTTTATTGGTAAGATATTACATATAGCTTGTGATACAGTTGTATTCATTGCTACCTGTACTTGAGTTTTTCTCACATTAAAAAAGATTTGCCTATTGTCTCTGCCGGTTTCAGCATCTTAGCTTTGTATATTGTATTGCGACTTGATTTATCGTTGACTTGTGAATAGTGAGTTACTATTAATGCTCATCCCAGTTCTTTGGTTCAGTGTTGTTTGAATGGGCCTGCTGCTGCTACAAAAGTAAATTCTACAAATAGTATAGCTCCAATTCATTTGCTAGTCTATTTGGGCTAAATGTTCACTGTCTGTTTCACTCATACATGGAATTGCACCTTTTCTCAAGAATGTGCCAGTGATTGATACACTAACACCACTAATTTATATTTATATATAAAAGTGTTTCAACACAATAAGGTTGTTCTGTTTATATTACAATTCCCTGTCATTTTCACAGATATGGACAGCTAGCTGAGCAGCAGCACAGCCCTAGAGGAGGTCCACTCCATTGTGGGAAATTCCCCATTGACATAAAAGTCTGTTACCCTAGAGGCCATGATGACACCTACCAGGTCAACTGAGTCGCGGCACTCTCAAAGGTAGGGTGACATTCTGTATAGGTGATACTAGCCCTTTTTACATAGAGAAGGCGGCACATTTGCTCCAATGTAAGGCCAGCAAAATGCCACCTTCTCTATGTAAAAATGAGGCATAATATTCCTCCTTTTCCAAAAGCCGCCACTTGGCCGCCTCTGGGGTAGGCGTAAACATGTGACGTGGCGTGAGGTGTGAAGTTCAGAAGTGAACAGTGACAACAAATTTGTCTTCAAAATAAGAGCTTTACATTGCACACCATTGGAGCTTAGAACTGGGTTCTTAGCGGGGGGCTTTTAATTTGAAAGTAGCGACCGTTCGTAGTTTTCCGTCCGCTTCACAGCTAGCGGACTCAATCAAACAGCTCCGCTAGCTGCCAGCTACAGAGATCCGGGAGACGCTAGCATCTCCTGGATCTCAGCGGCTTTCCAGTTGCTCATCTTGACGTCCGTGGATGAAGTGATGGACTGACTGCTGTGATCGGCTGTTTCCTGGTTTTAAAACTCCCCTGGCAGTGGCCCACACAACAGTGCAGATCATCGACACCTCCGCTCATCTCACGCAGAGGCCGCTACATTACGCCTCATGTTTACATAGCAATGGAGGCGTAAATAAGTGTACCCTCCGTGCCCAAAACAGGCCGCAATATGCCGCCTTCTGTGTAAAAACGCCGACTGGGCCGGCGGAGGCCCAGTATAAAAACGACTTTTGAAGATCAGACAAAACTAGGCAGACAAAAGCCAAAATCACTGGATCACAGGAAGAAAAAAATGCCTGAATTAGAACTTTTACTGCCCTTTTACTGATAATTATGTGATATGAGTTTTAGACAATGTTAACGATACAAATTGCAGGACGACAGTGAAAGTGGGTAGAGCCGTTTGACTAGTGATCAGAAGGTCGCTGGTTCGAATCCAGGCTCCCCTGGGCAGAACTGAGCTACATGTCAAAGTGTCCTTGAGCAAGATACCAAATACATTTGGTTCAGCAAGATACTGAACCAAATGTGCAGTTGGCACCATGCATGGCGGCCTCTGTCATCAGTAAGGGTCCTGCGATGAGCTGGCGACTCTTTCAGGGTGTTCCCTGGCCTTCGCCCATCGAGACAACTGGGATAGGCTCCAGAAACCCCCCTGAAAAAGGGGCAACATCACCGAGACCCTTGCGGAAAGAGAGTTTTCTATTACTAAGTCACATAAACACCAACTTTCCTGGCAGCGTAATAGGTCAGCATTGTCGGACCCTGAATTTTGTTGCATGGCAAAAATTTAACTTTTGGAATTCTTAGAAATAAATGATAATGGGGAAACTGATCCATCAAACCTATGGGAAACCATGAAAGCCCCTATTTGAGGGGGCATGATGATATCCTACTGTGCTGCCAGAAAGAAGAAAATAATTAAAGAACAGAGAAGATTAGAATTAAAGCTGAAAGGTGCTGAATCAGAGCATAAACTAACTTTGTCTAAGGAAAGCTGGGACAAAGTAATAATTGCTCGATCTGCACTTAACACATTACAATCCCAGAAAAGGCTCTATTCCTACAGAAGCACAAGAGGTATGAATATTGAAATAAATCAGAACATTATTTAGCTAATTTAACTAATAATAAAAACCTAGCAATGCAATCTCAAAATTGAAAGATAGAAATGGTAAATCAGTATATGCATCCGCTGAGATTTCAAATGTTTTTAAGGATTTTTTTTGTTCACTATATAAATCAGGAAATTTAGGAAAAGAGGATGGCATGAATATTTTCTTTGAGCATCTTAAGTAACCTAAGGTTAGTGATGTTGATAGAAATCTGCTTGATGCAGAAATTACATCTGAAGAGGTTGAAAGAGCTATTACTAATTTTAAAAATGGGAAGCCATGTAGTAGGCCAGGCCGCCAACAGGGCACCACTGGCAGGTGTTGGCAGGCCCGCTGACCCAGGAACAGGAAGGGGAGTCAGCCGGGCTACCAACCTAGGAACAGGAACTACAGTCAGTCGGGCCAACGACTGCGGCACTTTGTAGGCTTGGCGAGTTCCCAAGAAAGGAGACACAAGTGGCTTGTCTGAGGTGTCTGGATGGGCATGGGAGCCTAGCTTTTTCAAGGGATGCACTTTGTAGTCTAAGCAGGTTGCCCAGAAAGGAGACATTTGGGGCCTGTTGGAGGTGTCAACTTTCCTTCCTGAGGACTACCAGGCGCTGGAGCAGACAGGGGGCTAACCAGCTGACGGCCAGCAAACACTGAAATTGATGGGGGGCTAGCTAGCATGTGGCTAGCAGGCCCTGGCGCTGACTGGAGGCTAGCAAACACTGGAGCTGACTGGAGGCTGACAAAACCCAGCTGTCAGGATGTGGTTATTATAGACACAGATTCAATATTTAACCGTCATGTATCATCACAGTGACAGCATTTCATTCATTAACAGCTGTAAACACTGTGGTTTGGTGCTGACTTGTATACTGAACAGAACGTCACACGTGTTGGTTTTGGTTCCTGAATATATCCCTATGTGTGTGAATGTGTAAATGAAAGGCTTAAACTTATAGCACTTTGTAGAAGGAGCTTTATAAATTTCACCCCATTGACTTAGTTCACGGGGCGGAGCTGCCTCCTCCTATATGACGGCGACGTCGACATACAGTCCAGCGCTCTATGAGGCGTCTATGTATATATGCCTATGGTAGCTCCTGGTTGCGGCCTTGAATAAAGATTTGGGTGGGGGGCCTTAAATTGACTCAACAGCGCCACCTGCTGCTGTGGAGTGTGAATTACAGGACATTTGTTTGAAAGTTTACTGGCATTTGTGTGTGAATCTGAAGGCATTTGTCTGCAAATCTGCAAGGTGGAAAATTAGTGCCAAAAGTCATGTGACAGTGGTAAGATTGTGCCAAAAGTCAGGTGACAGTTTTTTGCACTTGAAGGATTTTTTTGTACTTGAAGGATTTTAGTTTGTACTTGAAGGATATTTTTTGTAATTACAAGAAATATGTTTCTTTGTATGTGTAAAACATGCTGTATTTGTTTCTGAAGCATGATGTATTCGTTTGATAGGGACATTTCTTATTTGCAAAACAAAATGAATGTGAATGATGTTTTGTATTTGCAAACCACCCTGAATTTGTTTGTGAATTGTTGGGCATGTTTGTGAGGTTTTAACTCCATAGCAGGGAGCACATGGTGGCACAGGCTTGGCTGGAGGCTGAAGCTTGGGCTTAGAGCTGGGTGCTCAGGACTGAGTGTTTGCAGACTCCATGCTAAACCCATGGCTGCCAAATTACATTTTTGCGATGGCTCAATATCTGAAAATGTTCATGGCCTCAAACTGTATAACTGTACCTTCTTTCATAATTCTATGACAAGTAAAAGGTTTTTGGATTATCTAGTTTAGATGGGCCAATGCCTCAGTGTGTTGGTGCGCATTGTTTTGTGTTGTTTTGTTTACCAACTCTGTGTTCTGCTGTGATACCTGGAGCTCTTTCACCAGAGAAGAACTGATGAACATCAAGGGAACAACTTCAGCTGACTTGTTTCCAACTTCTTTCTGTTCATCAGCGGAATTATTGGACATTCTGGTGAAAGGTCCGCTCAACTTTGTTCATGCTGTTAAACGCCGTAGGAGAGGAAGACGTGCTGGAATGCTTGTACGTCTCCGCATGCACAGTCACCAGACTTCACTACCTGGAATATTTCTATCCAATATGTGCTCTCTGCAATACACTGTTTGAATTGCAGCTACTGATGGGGAAAGAGAGAGGCTTTTCTTCATCTTCCGTTCTGTTTTTCATGGAAAAATGGTTGTGGAGCTGCAGCAGGCAGGCTTTCAACTTTTCAGAGCAAAGCGAAAGGTGGGGGTATCAGTTTTTTGAATCAACAATTGATGTTCATGAGATCTTCTCAGGTGAAAGAGCTCCAGGTATCACAGCAGGATACAGAGTTGGTAAACAACACAAGACAAAGCAATGCGCACCAACACACTGAGGCAGTGGCCCATCTAAGCTAGCCACAGTGCAACAGTGTGACCATGGGAGAAGTTATCCTTTTAAACATTTGTTAAAAGTTAAGAGGCATACTCAAAACAGCATTCAAACCCCAGAATCCAGAGTGAGATTCTTATATGTAACCAGCCGTACCACGACAGCTTGCTCCAAGTGTGGTTTCATTGCTGTTTCGTAAGTGAAATAATAGTCCTAGACCAACATTAATTATGATATTCCAGGAACAACACCAACATGATTGGTCAGTAGTACCCAAGTCAATTTGCTATAGTTATTCCCAATGTACTCCACTCAGAAACAGATGTATTCTGCACACACAGAAAATGACTGACATACAATGAAGTAACTCACTCCTTTTCCTGCTCAGTGTGTCTCACAATAGCAAAACCTGCAGCTAGTGAGAGTGCATTTGTAGGTATGTAGTAGGTAGTAGGTATGCAGATTGGGAAATGTGCATCCTAGAGTACAAGAACATGAGAGCAGCAAGGTCCATTCAAAAAGTGCAGAGGCTTTTTTTTTTCCTCAGAGCCAGCAAAGCAGACATCATTACCCAATTTCCCAATAGATTTGTGAAATAATCAGAATTTAATTGTTGGATTCAAGTGTGCATTATTTGCATACTGAAGGAAGCCCACAAGCCAAACAAGTCAAGTGATACAACACTGCCATCTGGTGTCAATTGTCTTGATCATGAAAGTTTCCTCTTTTTTCGTCAATAACTGAGCTTACAATTGAGCAGAAATAGGTTTGAATATTTTGTTTATATTTTTGCTGTCTTTAACAATGAGCTTTGGATCTTTTTGTTTGTAACAGTGCATCCACACAATGAAGAAAACAGGTCCTGTGAGGAAAGCAATGCAGAATCTCAGTTTGCAAAAGAAGTCAAAGCATCTGCACACTTATCTCCACAGAAAACTTGAAGTTTATTGTTGGCACTTTTGTTAACACAGACCTACATCACGTACACACAGACAAGTCATGTCTTTTGAAGCAAAGAGGGCTCATCAAATTATAAGCACACCTAAGGTGAAGATAACACGTTCTAAAAAAGTGGAACACAGCATAGAGAACTTCTCAGCATTACATCAAAATGTCTTCTTTCTTTCCCTTGTTATATTTTATTGAATGAACTCCTCATCAACATATACCATACAGTCACATATGGTTGTCATGTATGTATCGATGTTGGGTGATTTTGCAGCTTCAATCTTCTAAGCTTTGTAAATTGAGCTATATGTCTTGTGAAAATTGCATCTGCTGTCCTCATCATTGTCCTTTTAATGCTCAAGTAATATTTCAGTTCTATTTTTGAATAGAAGGTGCTTCTTTATTTTTTCTTTAAAAAAGCCATGAAGTTGGATAGAGTGCCTCTTTTAAACATATGTCTGATGAGCTGGTGTCAAAATGAATGAATTGGGGCTCTACCAAAATACACTGTTCAAAATTAAAAATTAAAAATTAAGGGAACACTTAGTCGTCACAGTATAAAGACCAAGTCAATTAAACTTCAGGGATATCAATCTGTCCATTTAGGAAACACAAGTGATTGTAAATCAGTTTCACCTGCTTTGGTGCAAATGAAAGTGACAACAGGTGCAATGGAGAGGCAAATGCAAGACAACCCCAAAAAGGGAATGGTTTTGCATGTGGTGGCCACAGACAATTGCTCTCATATTATCCTTCCTGACTGATTCTTCTCTAGTTTGGTGTTCTGCTAGTGCCCTTGTCACTACTGGAAGCATGAGGCGGAACATGCAGCCCAATCAGGTTGTACAGGTAGTCGATCTCCTCCAGGATGGCACATCCATACATGCGTTCGCAAGAAGGTTTGCTGTGTCTCCCAGCACAGTCTCAAGAGCTTGGAGGAGATACCAGGAGACTGGCTGTTACATGAAGAGAGCTGGACAGGGCAGTAGAAGGGCATCAACTCAGCAGCAGAACTATTTGTATCTATTATCAGTATCTGCTCCTTTGTGCAAAGAGGGACAGCAGACTGGTGTGTATGTTTCTGACCAAACTGTCAGAACTATATGCAAACCAGGTAATTGGGGTGTTTAAAAGCCATTTACTGTCAATTGTGGAGATGGTGAGACGACTCGTAAAATTTCAGGATGTTTGAGAAGTACAAGGAGAAGATGTGTTGGAATGGACATACGCATCTGATGAAAAGACTGCATATGCATGTTTTCCTGTTTTGTGTGTACATAGATTTCTACACCTGAATGTACACTACCAGTCAAAATTTTGGACACACCTTCTCGTTCAATGTTTTTTCTTTATTTTTTATTATTTTCTACATTGTAGATCAGTACTGAAGACATCAAAACTATGAAGGAAACACATGGAATTATGTAATAAACAAAGTGTTAAATGAACCAGAATATGATTTATATTTCATATTTTTAAAGTAGCCACATTTTGCTTTGATGACTGTGTAATATATTCATTTGCAATAACATAAGTTAAAAACAAAATGAAGTTATAATAATCTATGTCTTCCACTAATAAGGTCTACATGTGCCAGAATCGAAGTTACAATAATCTCTGTCTTCCACTAATAGTCCTGAAATAATCTTTCATGTGCCAGATTCGGAGATTGATTATTTCAGTCTGCGCCCACATGCTGGGATTTTGCAGTGTTTTCCTCACTTTACTAAAAGCTCTGGATGAGGAAACACGGTATCACTCTCGTGATTATTTATCCCTCTTTTTCAGGTATGTGGTGGATGGTGTGGACCATGAAATTGTTGTCAGCTGTTTTGACTGTGAGGAGAACATGTATGTGATGCTTGAGAAAGCTAAACTATGTTACTGGGTCTCTACAAGTAAGTTCAAGCGAACGAAACTGCCCCCGTCTTGCATAAATACGCCGAGCGTTTTCATCGGCTATGTGTGTACGTGCACATGGGTGAATGTATTTTGCACAGTTTTTATTCCATTTATGTGGTTACTTTATTTGTTCAAGTTGACTTGCTTAATTAGTAACGTTTGTATAGGAAAAGGGTATGAGTTCACTGAGCTATGTTTCATAAGACTTAGTGATGATACTAAGCTGATGAGGAAATATTGAACTATATGTGAGAAATGCTGTATTTTATTTTATTAATAACTTCGATGCAGTTGTTGTATCATGCAATGTGTGTGTTAAAAGACTGCAGGTTTAGGTTGTTAAATGATTGTGCAGTTTAAAAACAGGTAGCATTTAAACATATCATTGGTGCTATAAACTGTATACTAAACATAGTATATACAGATGTATTTTGTACTGCGTTTCAATGATGTAAAATGTTGTGAGATATGATTTGAGTGTAACAACCGCTTTGCACACTCTTGGCATTTCTTCAATCAGCTTCATGAGGTCGTCACCTGGAATGTTTTTCCAACAGTCTTGAAGGAGTTCCCAGAGGTGCTGAGCACTTGTTGGCTGTTTTGCCTTCACTCTGCAGTCCAACTCATCCCAAACCATCTCAATTAGATTTACGTTGGGTGATTGTGGAGGCCAGGTCATCTGGCGCAGCACTCCATCACTCTCCTTCTTGGTCAAATAGCCCTTACATAGCCTGGAGGTGTATTTGGGGTCATTGTCCTGTTGAAAAACAAATGATGGTCCCACTAAGCGCAAACCAGATGGGATGGCATGTCGCTGCAGAATGCTGTGATAGCCACACTGGTTAAGGGTGCCTTGAATTTTGAATAAATCACCAACAGTGTCATCAGCAAAGCACTCCCACACCCTAACACCTCCTCCTCCATGCTTCACAGTGGGAACCATGCATGTAGAGTCCATCCTATCACCTTTTCTGCGTCCCACAAAGACACGGTGGGTGGAGCCAAAAATCTAAAATTTGGACAAATTCAGACCAAAGCACAGATTTTCATTGGACTAACGTCCAATCCTTGTGTTTCTTGGGCAAAGCACTTCTCTTCTTGTTGTTCTTCCTCAGTGGTGGCTTCTTTACAGTAATTCGACCATGAAGGCCTGATTCACGCAGTCTCCTCCGAACAGTTGAGATGTGTCTGCTACTTGAACTCTGTGAAGCATTTATGTGGGCTCTAATCTGAGGTGCTGTTAATTTGCAGTTTCTGAGTCTGGTGACTCTAATGAACTTATCCTCTGCAGCAGAGGTAACTCTTGGTCTTC
>OMLP01045495.1:0-14301 GCA_900302685.1 Spondyliosoma cantharus
CACACACACACACACACACACACACACACACACACACACACACACACACACACACACACACACACACACACACACACACCTGGTAGCAGCCAACAGATTTGCTGTGAGATTATCTATACCGACTGACATATATGACATATGGAAAATGACCACAGTGACACATTGAATTCACAAGCAAAACTGAACTTCACTGCTGGACAGAAGACACAAAGCTGCTGACTGAATGTGCTGCCCGGTTGTAGCTTAACATTAATAAAACTTGAAAGGCCAAAAGAAAGGGGTCATCCGTGAAATCTCACAACGGGGAGGAGAAGCATGTGAGGAATCACGCACCGCCCTCACAACCACCATCACCTCTGGGTGCCTCCTTCAGTGCAGCCCTGCCTTGCTGCTAAATGACATCACTGTGCCACTGCCTCACATTCCTCCCCGTGACTTTGAAACCAGTGGTGAGAGCGCCCCCTGTTGGATAGAAATAAAACTTTAAAAAATACCTGCCAGAGCTGCAGAGTGCAGAGAGCATGGGACGGTGAAAAACAGGAAATAACTGAGGAAGGAGGAGGCGAAATCCTGAAAGGAGATGTAGATAAAAATGCTGTCTGAGCGAAGTCATCACTTTCAAAACCCAAAGACACATCCAATACCAACTTTGACTGATTCTACTGCTCTGTCAGAGTCCAAGCTAAGAAAAATTAGGCTTTCTTATGGTGTGGAAATGTTGTATCATCGTCTTTAATGTGAATATGAGACTGTTGCCTGTTTGTAAAAACATCACTTAGAACAAATTCATGTGCATTCATTGTACAGTACCAAACTGAATTCCCCTTTACTGCTCCATTAGTTCTTTGACCAAGGTGTCAACATTTTGGAAAAACACCAAATGAGGGCACACTATTCATCAAGCACATGATGTTGAAGTAGAGAATTAGCTCACTCACTCGTGACTATTTGCACCATCAAAACAGTGGCAAGCGTCAGAGAGGGGGGGAGAGACTGTGAAGAGAAGTTAGAAACACGTGTCATACAACGTTAAAGTAGTATGTTCGTGTACTAGGGTGACTAATTATGGTTGGAGCCCCCATCTGTTGTCAGGAAAAGGTCAACAGTAACTGTAGGAAGGGATACACTGACCTGAGTCTTTTCCTACCCAGATACCACAACTTTGAGGATCTATTGGTGCCGGATACAGATCTGTGACTGTAAACATATTTACCGCAGTGTGTGGAATCATTTTATATTAAAGGAAAAGTGACCCACAACATGAAAGTTCTGGTCACTATCTGGTCACCCTCAAGTCAAGTTTTAGTCCACAATTTCTGAAGCTTCACAAAAGAATTTGACAATGCAAAAAGCTTAAAACTGCGAAAGTAAGAGTTAAAATCGAGATTATTTCAAAATAAATCTTGCTGAACCCTAATGTTTTTTTGTCAGGCGCATATACAGAGAAACATAATTGGGTTGGATTTAGGTTTAACAGATGATCATGTGAGGAGGAGGAGGAGGAGGAGGAGGAGCATTTGAGTTTTCATTCTTTGTTTTGTGTCAATGCAGCAATTACATGTCGAGTTACATAACAGAAAAAGTACAACATCGAAAAAGTTGACGTTGAGTCAACTTGACTTGCAATTGGGTTTAAGTTCAGGAATCTCATCAGGTAACCTGATGAAGGTCTGGGTTCCGAAACGTTATTGTCTTTAAACTTAACTGCAAGTGAAGCGGACAGTGTGCTTCTCCCACGCACCTGTCTATCTTAAGGTGTGCAAAAGCTGTCTTCTATGGTGTTATACATTAAAATGTAAAAACATCTGAATATCGTAAAGCTGACGTAAGACCTGTCTAGCTGCCACTTCTTTTGGATCTAATGGTGTTCCCAAAAGTGCATCTTAAAAGTGCAATCTAACCTGACACAAGTTTGAAAATTTGCTCAAAATTAAGTGTCAAATTCAGTGATATATTTCACAATATACTCAGGGGTTTCTGGAGTTCTTGTCTTGGAGATCTGAACATAAATAGAGTTGTTTTTTTACAAGTAATCAGTAATTATACCTTCTGGTTCTACTAATACTGAAAAAGAAGGATTTTCCATTGCAGAATTCAAGAGGGAGGAAGAAGAAGGAGGGGGGATTTCTCTGGTGGACTATTTCAAATTACTGCACAGTTCATCACACTTTAATCCTGCCACTATAAATCTCACTATAGGGCTTGTTTGCAGATTTGCTCTGGGTTTGGATGGAGAAAAACAGAGGAATTAATAACTTGCTCTAGCCTGACTGTGGCTTCCTGTAAGCAGATTATAGCTTGTGTCAATCCCCACTCAGATTCAACGATGTTCAGATTCCTGCATAAACCACTTCAAAACCCCCTACCTGCTTCATCTCCACAACAGGAAGCAGGTGTGGCTACAGAGCTCGCTTACAAATAGACAAACTGATACACTGAACTTTACAACATTGCTATAATCACAATATCTACTACATCGATCACTTTTTCCTTAGGCGTTGACCCCTTGACCTTCTTACAGAAACTTATCCCATTACTTCACTCCGCCTGAACAGGAATGCCAGACAAATGGGGCGGCTGTTGTCTAAATGTAAAAAAAAAACAAAAAAAACAAAAAAAACACGTGGGTTGTTTCTGGGTCACATTCTAGACCGGCTGAGAAAATGTCGGTGGGGAAAATGATCAAGATGTGCATGAAACTATAAAGCTAGTAAGTCATCAGGACACTAACAGGAATTATCACTGTCTGCAGCTATGATTAGTTCATTAGCACACCATTTACCAGAACCAGCAGCGAGACACATGACTCATGCAGGTGCATTAAGTGACCACATTAATGCTCCATCTCCATCACAAGCAACTAATGAAAGCGAGACACATCTTTCAGTGTCAACATTTCCCTTCCTCACAATGACACAGCAGATGAGCATGTTTAAAGGACGTTTCACCCCAAAATAAAAAGACATATTTTCCCTTTAACTGTGGTGCTGTTGTATAAATATAGATTGGTTTATTTCGAGTTGCCGAGTGGCCGTAGAAATGTATTTTTTCCTTCTCATGAATATAATGGAACTAGATGGCACTCGGCTTGTGGTGCTCAACATTTGACTTAAGATTTATTACTTTAATTCACTTGAACGGAATGAATGCAGTAGGTTGCACACGTGGTGAACACAGACAGACAGACAATCTACGGGCAACTTAGAGTCTTCAGTTCACTGAAATGGCCTGTCTTTGAATGTGGGAGGAAAATGAAGCAACCATAGGAAACACATGCAATGCACGGGAAACGAGCAGAAAAGTACCCACTCAAAGTAAACAGCCTCTTTGTGGTACAATGTCACAATATTTCCCTCAGCACGTGATACTTAAGAAAAGATCTGACACTGGAGGAGTGTTTCCTGTCGCCTTTTAGAAACTCTTCCAACAAACAAAACATGTGAACAGCTTCAATCTAATTCTTGTCTCTAGATTTCAATCGGAGCCATATTAAAAAGATGCATTGGTCTGTGCAAAAAAAGAAGGGCATTTACCAAATGAACGGATGAAGTCCATTCTGCTGCTTCAAAATCAGTCAGCTACTCAGAGATATTTTGAAGTGGGTGTAAAAGTACATCTTTGTTTGCAATTCCTGGACAACCTCTCACATAGAAACCTGCCTTTAAAAAAGGTACAAATTATATTTGTACATATATTTGTATTTTTACATATTTTACAGGATAAGTATGTGCCGCAGAGACTTAGCCAGTGGTCAAACCCAGGCCTCTTCCACTGCGCTTCCATCCAAACCACAGAGACTTTCCAAAGGAAAACCAAGCATTTCTTCTCAGACCATCTCCACAGATCAGTCTATAATTGTGGAAAAGAAAGTGGCGGCAAAAAACGAGCAAAATGGTGTGTCGAGAGTTTTTTGTGAAAAGGGAACAGTTATTTTAAGACAGGTATCAATTCTTGGCTAGTATCATGCACAATGCAGAACCTTGTCTACAGAGTTTGTAGAAAAACCCACTGCCATTACTCTTGTTTTACTTTCATTTACTGTAATTAAGGCTGCAAAGTCGTTAGTTCATATGCAAATCTTTGTACACACATGGGACGGCTACAACAACACTGCAGAACTTTAATGCTTTACAATCAAAATGTTCGCATCACATGGTGAGAATTTTTCTGAGTTCATTTTCAAACTTGCACGTTCTGCTATGCTACATTTTATTTCCACTTTGGTCTCCAAAATCAAACTGCTAATATGTTCACGTCACAAATTAAACAATGCGTAACTGTTGCATACTGTGGGTGTGCACACAGCCTTGCGTTGAGCACCCCGAGGCAACTGTAAACAGCCCCGGTTGTGTAAGTGGAAACACGGAGGGCTCTGTTTGAAGCCTCGCTCCCTGCGGGGAATCCTCCGGAGACAAACAGGCTTGTGCTGTCTTGTGATGCCAGAGGTTTCTCCAGGCATTATACAGCTGCAGCACTGCAAGGCTGCCACATTTGAAGTGGGTTTATCTCGTAATTAAATAAGGGCAACTGATTTTCTTTCAATTTAAAGTGCCAGTTAATAGCGTACACATATTTCATGGTCAAAAACTACTTCATTAAATATTTTTTGTTGGAAAAGATGAAGTCAATCACTTGAATCAAGACGTACTGAGTTTTGTAGTTTTTGAAAGGTATTCTACGTAGGTGGGGACAGAGTACATGTAGGTTATTTATAAGTATTACAATGATTTACAAAGAATCTACTAGGTTTCAGTTTTCATCTGAGCAGCAGGTGCAACTAGTGTTGGTGAATATTTAATGTGATTGTGATGGGGAAAAGGAAAGTGAACCTTTGTTTTATGTGAATCGAAATGGCATCCTGCACTGCCAAATGTCTCGAGAAGTCTGCACTGTATGCAGTGAGAGGTACTTCCTTTGTCTGTCCAATAAGGAAGACAGGAAGCTCTTCTCTACTCCTTCTTTATCTGTGATAATGGTGATAATGTAGGTGTATTCTTACATTAGAGTCTTGCTATGTGCATCCGCAAATCACATCTGTTGTCTCAGCTCAACAGCTCACCGCCAAACTCACTCGGACAAATGCATAAATAGGACGGGCAGAGTAACTTTAAAGTGGACAGATTGAGTTTAGCCCTCAGGGACTAGGGCAGCATGTCTGCATGGCACATGGCCGCTCTGCCCCGGCTAGATGGCAGCAGGGCTGCAGAGGTGAAAAATAAGAAGCAGAGATTACATGTGAATTTAAGACAGAGAGCAGAGAGACTAAAGCCAGTTCTCAGTTTTCATAACACAGAAACAGATGATAGCTAATACTCACACACATAGACACAGCAACGTGACGTCATGTGCACAAAAATCCCACTGTTTGCCTGAACCTGGGCGACACATTATTCACAACAGCCTGCCTTTGGCATATCAACAAACGTGTATACATGTAAATGTACAGTAATACACTAGGGATGTGACAAGATACAATGTTTAGTAGAAACAAGCAGCGATAGACCATCACATGTTCGCCTATGAAAAATTTAAAATGAGAGCGTTGGGAAGTTGTTGGGATGTGTTCACTTTAGTGGCAAACGTGCAATCCTTGTTTTCTATATGCCAAATTTCCATACAGTTGGGATACCTGCACATAGACATGGTACAAGTGTTTTGCTATACATCAACAACAAAATGTTAAAGTTGCCACTGCAATAGTTAACCAGTGGAGTTGCAGTTTTATGGTATGAAGTGTTTTCTGTACTTTTGGTAAAACTTATATGAAACTTAGATTTGGTGGTGGGTTGGAGGTTCTCTCCCAAGAAAAATATGCAATGTCACATCATTATGGACCATTATTATTACCAAGCCACAGCTCAAGTACAAAAAGTTGGAAAAGCTAGAGCAGATGACCCAAACAAAGTCACTAAAAGAAGTCTACTGGGGATTAACTAAATCCATTAGATCTGGAAAAGGTCATTTATGAAATTTTGATGCTGTCCACATAGATTTTTCATTCATTCTGCTTAAACGGTACCTACTAAGCCTTATTATGGTAGGGAAATTTCCACTCAAAAACTAACACAAATACTGTACAAACAGGTTTTTTTTCTGAAGCTGTAAAATCTCAGAATATTTGTTACCGTTTTGGGTTTTTAGGTGGGACTCCCTTTAAAGCTAGGGTCTACGATCATGGAGAGCTAGCAAGATTTGAAAGTGGCACCTCCACTCAGTTAAAAGGTAAAAAAAACAAAAAAAAAACATGACATGACATGACATGACATGACATGACATGACATGACATGGCGTTTAGAGTCATTGAACGTCATGGTGTGTGAGGCCAATGCCAACAATCATCTTAACCGGACCTTTAGTTCCTCAAATATATCATGGGATCACGACTCATGTGACAATGCCAAAATATGGTGTGGGACTGCTGCCGTAGTGGTGCAATGATGCCAAACATAGCATCCTTACATTTCGGTAAGTGGCAGTAATTATGAATGTTCCGAATATACAGCGCTTAACCTGCACTTAAGCACATATGCACAAGTATTTTGCCATCAGCTTGCTTTACTCCCTCAAAAGCGTTTGTACAACAACAACAGCAAGAGCTGAGCTCTTGAATGTGAGAAACGTCACAATGAGCGGCTTAGATAGCAGACATGAATCATCCCTTCCGTTTGTGAGCTTTGTGCATCAACCAGGGCTGTTGGGGGGGGGGGGCATGCAGAAACCCCACAACAACACACATTATCACAATCCTACACAGTACAGTAATGTTTGGGAGCTGTTACACTTCACTAAAAGTCCAGCCACAATGTAATTTGATTACTTTTTACAGTAGCTCTACAATGTGTGCTCTTTGGGGTCTGGCTGGCTACTGCCACACATATATTGACATTAATATTGACTTGAAAACCATTTGGCTTGATTTCTGCTGTGGTCATGAACATTAGTAATGTAAATGAATCCTTACCAGCATCATAAAACATTAGTGACTCTAAAGTTGTGTTACAGTGTCAGTCCATGCATTTAAAAACCTATAAATCAATTTGGGAGTGAAAGCATGTTCCAGTCCAGTCTTTCTGATCTTAAAAGTATGTTTGTTTACTTGCTTTGACATTGAAAAAGGAAAAACCCGCTTAAAAAAAATGATAACACACACACATTTCTACTTTTATGTTCATTTAATTTTAACTGTGAAAAAGTCAATGTTATTTTGCTCACTTCCTCGCACATGATGAAGTGATCTTTCTATATCACATAACAGTACTGAGTCAGGAGTTTCTTCTTCCTCATTAACAGTCAGTCACTTCACTTTTATGTTTTTTAACCCTAACTTTCTTTTCAGTGGAGATGTGAAGTGGAATTATGGAAATATGCCATACAAAAAATCCAATCAATCATCATAAAAACCTTGGAGTAACTTGGAGGAACTTGTCTTTTAGTCTAGGAGTAAAAGACACCTCTGACGCCTGTGCACTCACCTTCAGTCCATCGCTCGGTAGCCGATAGCCAAACCGTGCAGGCAGGTCATCAAAGTTCTCTGTTTTGTTGTCAAACGAGTACTGGAAGATGGAGAAAGTAAGTTTACTACTGATTCAAGATATCAAACACAGGCTGATGCATGACCGGGCATAAAACCAGGAGTGAAAAAGCAATGAGTTTGCTATGGCTAGCCTGTGTTTCTGCATAGGCTGGGGTGAACTGCATTACACGATTACATTAGTGTTATTTGTTTCTATGTTTAGTCCTAGAAGTATCAAGAAATACTCACAGCAGCAATGTCGGCCTCCACAGGCAGAAGGTTGAGGAAGGCGAAGAGCTGAACGGTGAAGATGGTGTAAATCTGCGTGGCCGACAGCATCAGCATTCCCAGGGACAGCAGCATCTTGGCATCACGTTACAACCCTCTGCTGCTATGCCACTCACTCGTAAACATACACGCACAAATGACCATGCACACTGGCCTGCAGAGGAACCCCGTATACACACCTGTTCTCGTCACACCTAGAAAACAGACCAACGTTTGTGTAAATGTAAAGCTTTAACCCACAAAAACTGATACAAAAGTGTTGACATTTCTTGCTTTAATATGTCATTTAAAGCTACAATTCTGATTGAGACACATGCACTTAAAAATGGTGTATGCTTGTATCAGAACCACAAACCCTGCAGCTCCTCACTCTTGTCATACTAACACTCAAATTAATGCAACATTTTTTGTAACATTGGAAAAAGTGCCACTTCAAAAAATACATTTAAAAAACTATGAATACATAGTGCGTTTCTTGGTTGTAATAAGACAGACAAATATACTCATATTTCTATATATATACATATATATATATATATAAAATCAATTGAGGTTTTGCAGTGAAAGGGAGCTTTAACCAGGAACTTTGTTTAAAACAAACTTAATGCCATCATTATAATCTACTGCAAGCTAGTTTATTGTATTTGTCGAAACAGGTACACATATAGTCAATAGGTGTAATTTGAGTTTACGCAGGGTGGAACTGACATTGACATTTAAGGGAAAATTTGAATTGTCAATTTCTTTTCAAGGTGAGCTACAACAGAACAACTTTCATATGCAGATGTGATGGTTTCTGCCGTGTCAAGAGAAAAAAATGCAATATTTGACACCTTAAACAAAATATGTCAGACAGATTAGCTGTACTGGGATTCAGCTGTCATCAACACTGTTGACTGCTTCATACTAATTTTCTTGTGCTTGACTCGCACGATTGCTCCAGCGGTGCACTGTCCAAGCCTCAACCTGTTCCAATCCTGCATCTGGTCTTTAGATTATCTCACTCCACATGGGTACACCTTATGGGAGGTTCATTTGAGGTGGAATTTCAGCTTGCAGAACACATTTGGTGAATACCTGGACAACAGCATACAGCATCAGTGATACCCCTCCCCAGTTGTCGTATCTTTTTATTTTGAAAAAATACCTTCCAAAAGCAATGTGCACTCTTTGGAGACCACAGACGTATCCTTTGAGTACATTTTCATTAAGCCAGTGCCTTGGCTCAGTGTCAGGACCATCTTGCTGCATAGTTGTGTCAGTTGTGTGTCTTATGAGTTGCGTTAGCCAGCCAGTTAACTCCTGAGAACTGAAGTGAGCTTCAGGCCGAACATCACAGCGTCAGGGGTGCAAGCTCACAAAGTGGAGGGCAGCATGTGATCAGGGCAGGAGAGATCAACAGCTAAGGACTTGCCAGGCTTAAGACCACTACGAAGTGTTGTAGTAGCGTATGGTGATTATGGTCGTCGTTTTGAAAACAATAATAATGTTTTCTAATTAACTCAATACATCAAGGGTGTGTGAGTGGAGGGCTGGACCTGGTTGGAATACACCCCCAGATTCCTGTTTTATTAAATTTTTCCATTTCATTGCAATGCCAACATGTGTTGTGTCTAGTTTATATCAGAGGAATTTGCCAAATGTACTGTAGCAGTAATGCTTTGAACAGATGGGGACATCTGCTTTAGTAGCACCTGTCCTCATTAATTACTTATTTCTTTGTTAAAGCAAGTGAGTCTTTGAAATGTAAACAGTGAGATCCCTTCAGACAAACTGCTGCCACAAACAAAACTACGTTTCAAAAATATCTTTGACAAATACATGCTAGTTTTAGGCTTAACTTACTAACTGACCACTGTGCCCAAAACCAATAAACTCAGTGATAACGTTTGTAAACTAAATACAAGCAATTCAAGACACTGCCATGAAATCACACCTGCTTTAATCTTTACAATCTACACAATTCACTGTAAAGAAGGTACTGAGGTTCAATTTTAAGCCGTAATCACATCTGTGGAACAGGACTGGAGCTTTGTTACGCAACTTTCCATCTCGACTGTCCTACTAATGCTGCTGATGCCTCTTCCCACAAAACAACAAGGTCTTGCGTACTGAGCAGCTACAGTAAAGTATGGTCTCTGTGAGGTCATGGCCCCAATAAAGATAATGAAAAAATAAATAAACTAAAGAGCCAGTCATAACCAGCCAACTAATCATTGCCATTGTTTGGGAGTTTGGAGAGAAGGTGATAGGAAAACTATATTCCATTGTGTGTACACCAAAGTCAAATTTTAAACCGTGTCTTAAAAGGTCCACTTTGTAAGAAAGCTGATCTTTTTAGTCTTATTCCAAACTTGTCAAATACTGATGCAGTGGGATGACGGCAGACCTGATACACAACCCCCAAAGCAACAGTATGACGAGTTGGGAATGAGACTCAAAAATCAACTTTCTTAAGAAGTGGACCTTTAAGTGTGCCTTCATTTATTTACCCATAAAGATATGACATCTAGGAGATGGGTTTTATGGACAAACAGAATATTGAGAGGACTGTGACAACCTCATCCATCATTCAGATGATACCACTGTGTCAAAATACATGAGAGAGAGACGCACAATAAATGAATCTATATAATGTGTGGGAGATATAATATTGTCTATCAGAGTAAATATCTTTTTATTGTAATACCGATATGTCATAATACAGAAAATGTTCAGTAGGGCTGCACAATTAATATACATACAATTAAAATAGCAATACGGCTCAGTGCAAAATCCATCATAATCAGCAGAAATGTTTTAATAAAGGTAAACGTGTGACATAACAATATTGGTGACGCCTGATATGGATGTTTGTGTTATTGTGTCCATTTATTGTCTATAATTTCACCAGTATCAATACATAGCAGAAAATATAAATTTCCCATTATCCTAGGAAATGTATATATTTTGCATACGTAGTTATATTGAATTATTTTGCTGTCTACAAATCTTTTTCGACATATGTAAAAACACTTTTTTGGCCGACCGATATGACTTTTTCAGGGCTGATACCAATGATTAGAAACCAAGGAGACCGATATCCAATATTCAATCCCGACATTTGATTGTCACCAGTTACTTTACAGATCCAAATATTTTTTTTGTTAATAGGCTATTAAACTGTGATGTGTGTGTTGTGGGTTGGATGTTGTGTGAGATAATTGGATAGTGCCGATAATCAGTCTACTCCTAGCACAGACCACAACAAATGTCACATCAGCATGATTTCGATCTCAAATCTTTTCAGGGGAAAAGAAAATTGTGATGTAAAAATGATCATTCCCACAAATCATGAATTATATCACACTTAAAATATCAGTCAAAACAATGGCAATGTGAACGCAAGATGTGAAGTGTTTACACATAGAATATTATATGGGAATAAGTTGTTTTATCAGATTTAAATACTGAGAAATCATGGTACTACCATGGGGTAGACCAATTATTGGCCGTGGCCAACCATTGGGCCGATATTCTTAGTCTATATTTTTATTCTTAGATAGTCTTTTTCCGACTGTCGGTATCAGTGGTTTCTCTGTCCGATTGCAGATAACATAAGCCATTTTCAAAGTGTGCTACTTTGGCTCTGGTGCAACATTCTCCCACAATGTCCCGACCACATCAATATCTGATTGGTAACATGTCACAATTAATAGCCTGTAAACAAAAGGGTAATATGACTCTGCAGTACCTAGAAACTAAATGTATCAAACAAAAGGAAGTATGAAGTAGCAGAAAGTTAAGTACCACAAAATTGGTTTTCAGTCTCCTTGACTTCCTATAATCGGTATTGGCCTCGAAAAAGTCATATATGTAGATTCCTAGTAAAACACTGTTAAGTAAATATAGCAATATACCAGTCCTACCACTAATTTGCAAATTGACAGGGAGAACTGTGCCATTATACAGTATACAAGAATACAGTAGTGTACATCATTTTTTCTCCCAACCCTCGTGTTTATTTGCACCAAAATGACACAGCAGAGATGTAGAGGATTACAAACATGTCTTCAAAGAGCAGTTACGTTTTAAATGACCTCCGCGGTGTAACTTCGCTTACATCGCAAAACATCTGTTTTTCATGAAATACACAAGCTACGTGGCAGAGACATGTCACTTGAACAGACCATATAAAAGGTCTTCTATGTAACAAAAAAACAAAGGGGAAGTGAAAGCTCATAATAACTTAAAACAGAGGGTGACTAAAGATCAAATGACTGCAATCAAAGTTACTAATATGAGATGGCTAAATGCCAAAAGTAATGTGATAATCGGAGGGTGGGGAGGCACCAAATATCAAAACATGCTGTTGACAATGACCAAACGAAGGAAATCAGAAAAAACTTTCTCAACCCAATCTCAGTGGTCAATGTGTTGAGCTACGGTTTTACACACGAAACATTTCTTGACGAATATAGCCAGTATCGTTAATGTCAACCAATCAGAGCTAGCTACCGATCTTTGGGGTGCAGTCACACCCATAAATGAATCAGTGGTTTGGTGTGTGAACACCCCAAAACGTGTGCAGCTAGCTACAAAAACAGAGCGTCCTGTTCCAGTGTTAGCATGATGCTAGCATGGCTAGCTAGCAGCCTTGTCGTGGGTGTTTACCTTTATTTCTGCCTGTAGGTTTATCTTGTCCGGGAATTTAGCTACTGGCAGTGACATCGCTCTCCTTTACCATGCGTCGCGTCAAGGACCATGCACGACAGCGAAGCTTTTGGATGCACTTCATCCCGTTTGGTCCGAGAATATGATCATAAAACGTTACAGTTTAATCTTCTCCGCTAGCAGCTGCCTTCATGAGAGCGCAAACTTCCGCCACACGCGCCGCTCTGCATCCGACCTCTGATTGGACGAATCGTCTGCCAATCAATGCCGTTCCGGAAGTGACCCCAGACGTAAACATATCCACGTGATGGCACACACACGCAACCATTTGCTGCCTTTTACAGTCGTATGAACTCCCTGAACCAAGCAGCTAGCCTCTATTTAGAGCTTTATTAGAGATGCAACAGTGCATTAGGAGATTAAGTGGCAGCAGAATGGGATATTTAAAGAAACTGTATCTTTAAAGTCTAAAAACTTTATGCCCCTTTTCATCCGCACAAATGTCGATCTCCCCCTTAAACAAAGTCTTGAAACAGCTAACACTACTTAACCTCTAGCACCCTCTATAGTAAATGGTGTGCACTTCTTTTTAGGGGTCTCATTAACTGTTGTCCATGTTTTCAAGACTTTATATATAGGTGAACAAGGTATATCAATACATAAGACCCAGAACAAACTGGAAACAGAGACTGTAATGACAAAAACATAGATTTTATTGACAATACATGAAAAAATAGGAAACTAGGGAATATGTTTAAATACAGGCCATAAAGGAGGGATGGAATGAAAATGTACAGTTACCTCATAAACCAACCAATAAGAAATCAACAAACAAAATGAATTATGTGGAGTCAAGCTGCACCATAAGATGGGTAACTGTAGAGTCATGCATTAGAAAGGGATTGTCACAAGATATGTAGGTAATCTATGGATAAACCCACCACTTCACAAAGAACAATTTAAAACTGTTTGCACACTTAAATTACCCATTCACAGCAGGCTATGGTCACTTAAAGTTAAACCACACCAGAAAACACACATGCAACATATATAAGATATTGTTTTTTTTTAGCAAGTCCATTTGCTAGAATACTGTTAAATTACAGTTGTGGGATCCATCACACAACAATACTTGTGTAGAATATAGATTTACATTATTACACAAAGCGTAACATAAAGTTAGTAATACGGTAATACTGTGATAGCTTGTTGCAAGTTCTCAAGATTACAGTACATGAAGATCTATGTTATTAAAACTAATAATAAAAATAAAGGGAACATGTCTTAATTTGTACATTTTAACTTCCATTTCATTTCCATTACATTTGTTTGCTAATAATTATTTATCTTCAAGTGCTCAAGTTTAATGACAACACGTTTAGGTACTTGGACCTTCATCAGGTTGTCAGGCTTCGGTCTTCTCCTATGCACCTGTGGATCTTAACGCGTGCAAAAGCTGTATTCTGGAGCGCGAGATTGACAGGCGGATCGGTGCAGCGGCCGCAGTAATGCGGTCGCTGTATCGGACCGTCGTGGTGAAGAGAGAGCTGAGCCGAAAGGCGAAGCTCTCGATTTACCGGTCAATCTACGTTCCTACCCTCACCTATGGTCATGAGCTTTGGGTTGTGACCGAAAGAATAATCCCGGATACAAGCGGCCGAAATGTGTTTCCTCCGCAGGGTGGCGGGGCGCACCCTTAAAGATAGGGTGAGGAGCTCCGTCACCCGGGAGGAGCTCGGAGTAGAGCCGCTGCTCCTCCACATCGAGAGGAGCCAGCTGAGGTGGCTCGGGCATCTGTATCGGATGCCTCCCTGGACACCTTCCTTGGGAGGTGTTCCTGGCATGCC
>OMLP01045495.1:14321-29876 GCA_900302685.1 Spondyliosoma cantharus
CAGATTTTCTATTGCGGGTGTTATTTGCTATGTCACCCGGCTGGCCTGGGAACGCCTTGGGATCCTCCCGGAGGAGCTGGAGGAAGTGTCCGGGGAGAGGGAAGGCTGGGCGTCCCTGCTCAGACAGCTGCCCCCGCGACCCGGCCCCGGATTTAGCGGAAGATAATGCATGGATGGATGGATGGGTGGTAAAACTAGCAGGAGTGCTCTACTACAGCAACATGCTGTAAATATGGTATGCCTCGCTTGTATTTCTGTTAAGAGATTACACAACATTCATCTACATTTCTTTATTTAGGTTTCATTTGTGTTCTCACTTGTGCAAGAAAAAAACTAATCATCACAACTTGTGGGTCTTGAACCTTAACAAGCGAGTCACTGTTTGCTCTGAGCCAACACTGAACACAAAAACCATGTGACAGCTTCAGACTTTAAAAAGGGCAAATGCAAATTAGCAGACCTCTGTGAAACTATCAAAGAACATTTCAAATTGTTGTACCGCTCCTTCAACACAGTGTGAAAATGGTGGGCAGTCCTTTTGTTCCTTAATGAAAGGCAGAGCGTAGAGTTGACGTAGGACTGTGCTGGGGTCAGGCCACATTTCCAACCTAAGTCACAAATAAAACTGTTTTAGCACTGTGTTGTATTGCTGTTTAATGTCTCTTTCAGAAAAGAAGTTTATAGCTACATTTGAACTTTGTGACTATTCAAGGCATGTGTAATGAAAACAGGGTGTTACATGTCTACAAACGCTGAAATGACTTTCTTCTTTCTGGGTTACAATGTAGACTGAGAAACTGACACTGTGTGATTTCTGCTATGATTTTTGGTTATTTTTTATGTCTCTAAAAAGTCATTTGAGACTTGTCGTGATAAATAGATACTAAACCGCACTTTAGACTGTGCCTTTATACAACCCAGAGAGAGAAAAATAACATAAAGCCGATTTATGATGTAGGCATATACCACGGCCAATCGCAGGTGTAGTTTGAGATTATCATTTTTTTCAATTCAAAGACAAACTTTTTTTTTTTTTTTTACATTTTTTAACCTCTTTTGTCCTCATTTCTCGCAAAATAAATATATTTTCCTATTAATATAATTTCCATGAATATCAGCTTATCTACAGGATAAAGAAACTCAAAACCCAAATGGATAAACTAAATTTAAAAAAAAAAATAAAAAATCATTTGATCAACTTCTGTGATCAAATGATTTACATTTCATAGCTTTTTTTTGTTTGTTGACTTGTGAGGTACCACTTTGCAGAGTGTTGTGCTTTCACAAACCCTTCCCACTCAACTCCGGCCGCCCTCTCAACAATGTCTTTGCTTCTGAAGAAACACCACACACTCACTTCCCTGTCCAACCAGAGCGCCAGAGAGAAGCCAAACAGACGGAGGACGGATGTCCTGACCATGAGAGTCCTCATCTGCTTCGAGGGCTCCTGTGAGCCTTTTGACATCGCTCCTGATCTGACTGCGGGGGCCGTAAAGCAGATGGTAAAGGTAATAATAAAAAGAAGCAACATGTTTTGGACCAGGGCCATCGCTGTTAATGGACATTGATTCCTTGACAAGTTTTTACAGCATTTTGAAAATCTGCCTGATGATTTGAACATTTCACAAATGGAAAAGAGACAGGTTGATGGATTTATCACATCTTTGGCATCTTGTTTGGCATTTGGAATTGCAAAATGGTTTGTCATACTGTATTTATTTGTGTGTGCATCCACTAAAAATAGAAATGATCAGTTATATATTAGATATTATCTTACATGTCCAGAAATGATTGCAGATGACAGATGCTGAACATGATTTATCACATGCTTAGTCGCTTGGTCAGAACTCGGCTCCATGAACTTCCATACTGTCACTTCTGCAGGAAACCTTTCTTGTGCAACTCTCTGAAGACAAGCAGGTCTGGCAGTACCTGGAGCTGAGCTACGGGGGTGCAGCGCTGCAGGACCGCTGGGCTCTGTGCGACGTGGGCATCAGAAGTGGCAGTGCCATCCGATGCCTGATAAAGGTATTATAACATCAAAGGGGTTTGGAGATTTGGAGCTGAGTTGGGATTTGCAGGAAATCAATCACAATCAGCTTACAATGATGCACATTGAGAGAGGATGCTGATGTGCATCTTTGCTCAAGGCCTAAAACATTTGAAGTAATTTTTTAAAATGCTTTACATAAACAGATGATCGCAGTGCAGTATTGGCAATAAAATATACTTTTATTTGCAAAAAACAAAATGTTACAGAGTAAATGTTAAAGACAACTTCTCCCTCTGGAAATGATATAAACGTTTGCTACGACAGGAGATGTGTGCTGTGACTGTATGTTGAAATCCCCTCACTCATCACGTACAGTACATCACTGACAATTCACTTCCAAAATACATTATCTTTAATCTTTCCACCTCAGGGCAGCTAAAGTGAGCCTTTTACTTCATGCATATTCATTACTTGGGATTATTTCTCATCAAAGACATTCTTTTTACAGAGAGGGAATTGTCTCAGACTGCTGCGTTAACAGAGAACAAGATGTTCCCATGCGAGCGGCAGCTTGGAGGGAAATGAGTTTATGGCAGCCTGAGATCTTTAGTTTGTCCCCATTACTCAGTTTTTATTATTGGGACACATTCCAGACGCATCACCATGCAACCTTGTGTAAAAGTTGACAGTGGTTTGTGTGTGTGTGTGTGTGTGCGTGTGTGTGCGTGTGTGTGTCCCTTTCCAGCTTTTGTTATCATTTAACACCCTCTCATAAAAATAGTTGTTTTCTAAAGGCCATATAGTGTTTTGGCCCAGCTTCACTCCCTTCAATCTGAGCCACTTTGCTTTGACATTTGACATGATTTAGACACATTTTTGTCCACTTTAATAGGTCGCCCCTGGTTCTCAAATGTGTTCTTATAAACATTCATTCAGTCGAAATCATTTGTGTGCAAGATGGTAAATCATGTAAAGAGTTTTTGTTGATACAAAAATCCCTCCATGCTCTGGATTGTCCCCAGCAGTTATCTCCACAATTCACTGCATACACTTCATTTCAGTCTTTTCAATAATAAAATGTGGCACTTGATTTTATGTGATAAATAATGTCAACCACAAGATAGCAGCAAAGTCCTCTTTGCTCTTTGCTTGTGTAGTACTTACTTTTGCTATATTTACATTTAAGAAAAGCAGAGATTATTGTTATAAAGTGAAATTAAAATTAATAATAATAATAAAAAGCCTATTTATTGGAAAATGATTTTATTGTGAGGTAATTGTTGCTAAAAAATGTGGTCCTAGTTGTAAACAAATTAAATGCATTTAATGAACTAAAATGTGAAATGTGAAATTGACTTGTACTTCTGACTTGAACTTTTTGAGCATTTTAAAGTTGTTTTTAAGATGATGTTACAGACTGTGGTTGGTCAACGCTCCTTCAGCAGGATGTGATCCTTTCTTTGATAAACACAGCTCAGCTCTTGTGACTTCAGTTGGTCTTTTATCATTTTAACAGCTACGCCATTGTGCCATCGTAACTATGTTTCAGACCGAACGAAGGCCTGTGATGTGTGTGTTTAATGCTGTGACTGGAGAAACCTTACCGATCATGGGAAGTAAAGCTCTTCTGCATACATCTGTTGCTCGATTGAAAACTATGGTGTCGTTACAAAGTGGCTTCCCTGTCAGCGCCTTCAGACTGAGCACATCCACTGGTGTGCAGCTCTATGACTGCAACCAACTACAAGACTATGGCATCAAAATAGGTATGATCTGCTTTCTCTCTTTACTTCTATTTGATTGATGTGTGAAACATAATAGTAAGTGCTGTGTGGCTAATGAATCCAAAAATTCTAGCAATACTTTGATATTTTTTGTTCAGTGAAAGGTTGATATCATGTTTGTTTTTTGTTTTTTTCTATTTCTGCTTCTAAATGACTAAATAAATTCTAATACCTCATCCAATGTGTGCTGAATGATGTTGGTACGAACATGGTATTAGAGAGTTTCGTCTATCTGTCTCTGTTCCACTTGCCTCTGTAACTCAGAGGGTTTTCTCAGAGTTGGTGTCTCTACTCAGACTTTTTTTTTCAAAGTCCGAACCCAGTCAAAGGGCCAAATTTGGGCATCTTGTCAAGCTACAGTTATGGTCACATATGTCGACATGCTTCATCTGCTGCACAGCCAGTGTTAACGAGGTATAAACCTAAAAGCGTCAATATGATAGACAAATTACTTTTCACATGAACAAAGTAAGAAGTTGTGGTTTTGCATGTCATCAAGATATTTAGTTTTTGCCTTATCTAAAGCCATGAACAGACACATTTGATGCCAAAATAGAACCCATTTATTTTGAAATACAAACCTTTTCCTTGTGTTCTTTTTTAAACAAAGGCATCACTCTCCGTTTGGATACGTGGGACGGGTGGGTGGAGTTCCTCCAGGGTTGCCTCCGGGGCCACAGATACACAGTCCAGAGTCACCTATCAGAGAACAAGGCAGTGATGAGGTCAGATATTCCCTTCATGAATAAAACTCTGACTAGAATCCTGCACTTTAAAGTGACTCTTTCCTGTCCTGCTTTCCAGGTTTCAGCTGCAGGTCGCTCTGTACATCGCTGCCTCTTTAGGCCACCTTGATCTGGCAGACTGGCTGTTAGAGAGGGGAATGCACGCTGAGGAACCAGTGGGAGTCCATCCATACCGCCAGTGGTGCCACCAAACCGCCCACCCAGACACTGGAAAATGTCCCATCCACATAGCTGCAGAGAGCAGTCAGCTCCTCGTGCTCAAACTCTTCATCACCAAAAACCCTCTGATGCTGGCTTGTCGGGACCCTGCAGGTCGTGACCCTTTGAAAGTTGCTCTTCAGCGTGGTCACAGGGACTGTGTGCGCTACTTAGCCAACAAGCTGTGCTCGGTAGTATCCCTGCCAAACATGTCCCTGCCCATGCGTATCTACCTCCAGGCTAAACTCTGGGTGAGTTTGGCCCAGAAAAGAGCAGCTTCCATTCGATGCCAGGGCACCTGTGCTGCATTCAAAGCCAGGATGGGAGATACTCTGCTGGTGGATGGCTTCGATCAGCCAAACATGTCTTCAAAATTGAGGAGAGCTGCGACCAAACAAAGCAGAGGGCTAAAGGCTAAAGCTTTACAGCCCTTACCTCCCATCAGCAACTTACTTTCACCGTCATACCTCCCCTTCAAAACAGCACCACCACGACTACCCGGCCTGCGGTCTGTGAAGCCTGGTGACTTTAATGACATGATGGAAAAGAGGAATCAAGACTTAAAAAGTGGAGAGGATGCCCTATCGGAGGAAAACAGCAGGGGAAAGTTTACACTTCCACCAATCACCAGTAGAAAACGCATTCCCAGGCAGGCGTTTGTTGATGTGTCACCAAAGCCTCCCCGTATTCCGAAGTCGTTCTCTCTCCACTGTTGCCGAACACTGAGAGAAAACGCAGTACACTGCTTGACTATTGCCAGGTCTCTAAGCTTTTTGTACAGGTTTATTCAGCACTCTTGCTAAGCAGGGTAGATGCATTTACTTTTGAATTTTGTGGCTCAACAGAAGATTTATTTACCTTACTAAACAGGAAGATGTAGCTCTGAGGTAATGTGTAAGACAGAAACACCTGCACTGACTAAACTACTGACTTGAAACAGAGGCTATTCATTGCCTCATCTGTTTCTGTAGTTAAATCTATAGACTGTTTATAAGTATCATAATTAACTGATTAATGATTGATAAGGACTTATAGATGTTGATCAATGTTATAAATGACAACTTTAGTTTACTGTGTATAATACATGTTTCTCTTACACAGTGCCTTCACAGAGAAGCCTTGGTCGAAGCAGCTGAGCATAGCACGGACCATGATCAGGAAGCATGTCCACACCATAGCATGATACTCATGGATCTTGGTGTCACAGGCAAGTCCCTCCCAGATCCGTCACCACTCACCCCAGCTGCACATGGAACTTGCATCGGCCACCTGAAATTGACAACGAAGAATCCTTCAGACTGACAACTGAGGAGTGTATCTCAGGCTTAGTGTGTCATTGAAAACTAAACCTGTCCGCCTTTATGTGCTTAGCCTAATTTCTGCCTTTTATCACTCTTCACTGAACAAGAGAGACATAGGAAGATGTTGTGGATATATAGTTTTAGTTTTGGGAAATGAAAGGATTGATGAACGTAATTTTGTGTTTGACAAAGGTCCAATTAAGGACTTTGACAGTTGAAATTTGAGGCTGAGAGCACTAACATAGTCCTCTGCTCTGAACACGTGTTGGTGCAAAGCTATGCAGCGAGCAAAACAAACCTCCAATAAAGGTTGAAGACAAGAGGTGGCCTTTGAGGTTTGTACTGGACGAAACTGTGAAACTGTGAAAACAATTTTTGGACAACAAATTAAATGATAGTGGTTAGAAATCAGAAAATGACAAGAGTTCAGAAACAAGAGTGAGATCAAAAGTATTGTAAAAATAATTGAGGGCAGGCACAAGAAAACTGCCCAATCCTGACTGCTTTAATGTTCTCATTGGGCTGTTTACTACTGAAGTAGTCAGCTCAGGTCACTCAAGACATGCTGTACATAATGCAATTTATAGATTCAGGTACTGGCACCAAAAACTTATTGGCTAGAGATATAGTGATGGCCTGGATATACTCTATACTCTGCAACTCATTCAGATGTTCTTTTCCTGGGAAAGAAAATCTGTCATGGAAGTGCCCTTGAGCTACCCAGACAGTGATGCAAGGGGAATACAATTAACATGAATTAGGCTGATACTCTACTCTCCAACTCATCTGTCTGCTCATTCAGTTTTATGATGCCTTCTGTAGGAGATATAAAGCCAAGATGAGTGTAAATAAATGGTCAAACAATATCTAACTGCAAGGTTGTACAGATATGACCGGGGTTTAGAGCATGAAATGAAAGATGGCATACAAAGGATGAATTGCAGTATATACTTCAAAGGGACAATTATAATTGATACAGTCGATGCATGCAGAATTGTGGGGATGGACACAATGTAGGGAGGGATACAGTAAGAGATCGGAACAAAAAGAAAAACAGGCAAAAAAAGAAGGCATTATTTGAGAAGGCAGTCTACACAACGTACCCTTTTCACCAAGAAACCTAACCAAGTAGTTCTGGTGCCCAAACCTAACTGTAGTAGGCATGTCCTTGTTGCTGCGAGTCTGTAGATAGGCCTACTAGCATTTTTACAAGTCTGACAAGAGACAAGAGATGTGTCTCCCACCCAAATGATGGTTACTTAATTCCTAAAGCACAACAACATACCTGATATGAAAAACTGCAACTCTCTTGACGTGGAAGTTATCTTTTAAATTGACAAACGTCATATGTGTGATTCATGACAATTCAAGCAGGATCATAAACATGATTTGTCTCTCTCCATTCACGACCATACAAAGTTTTTTTCTGAAATAAGGTTCCCACAAAAATCAGAAAATATAAAGATTACAATGACAAAATATCTGATAAAGGTAGATTATTAATTATATGTGAAAAGTGTGAATCCAAGAAAGAAACTACAGTTTAGAAGTCTACATTATTGAAGGCGAATGGTGACAGAGATTTCTGAGCACTGAAAGGCAGTATTTGCAAATATCACAGGACCGTATGAACTCACGTTTTAGAATCTCGCGATGTTTTGTGAGCTTTAGCCGACCCGCTAGTAGTGCTGTTCCCCCGCCAGTCAGTGAACAAGCGGAGAACAGACATGCTGGACTGCCGCTGCACGTAGGATCCTGCCCGGGTTTCTCCTGACTTCATGGATGCGCACTGAGTTATGACGGGGAGCATGTTTAAAACCGAACCTGGCTTTTGGTAACAGAGTCGCAGAAATCGCAGCATCAGAATATCAGTGGAATAGAAATAGTTGAGGCAGCCCGGTGTGACAGTCTGACAGCGTGTGGGAATGGCAGCTCCCCGGCCGATAAAAGGCATCCTGAAAAACAAGAACAGCGGGACAAATGTCAAATCTCTGCCCGACGACGTGCAGGCAGAGATCCCCGAACAAGTCCCTGGACTCTCGGAGGATGACCAACAGTAAGTTCTCTGTTACACTAGCTGCCGTTAGGGTGGTAGCCGGGTAATGTTAGCTAGCTAAACACTTGTTAGCCTCTCTAACGATACTCCCGGTTACTCCCCTGTCATTCTAACTGTCACGTAAAAAGTCGCCTCCTTGGCTGTCAGGGCTGGTCTCTATGGAAACTTTCTGTCGTTGTCTCGGGACTATCAGACTGTGTCTCCTCACCGATAAAATCTTGATGATATGTGTAAACAGAGGCTAACGTTTACACCCAAGAGCCGCTCGTCAGGTTAGCTTGTTCGCTAGCCAATAATGTCAGCGTCACGACAGGTAGTGCGGTTGTAATGGTTGTTAACGATGTTCACAGTGTTAGTTTTAGACACTTTGTCACAAAAAAACTCTTACCACCGATTTACTTAAGTTGATTTAGTGATAAGTAAAAAAAAAAAAACATGGGTAACAATAACCGTTAAACGGTGGCAACCTGAAGCCAATTATGCCCATATTAGGACAAATTTACCATTATACAAACATAAGTAGCGCTATAATCCACCTATTGTACGTATTGTTTACACTGTTGTCATATCCTCAAATAACCCCAGGTCAGCTACCTCTCTGGTTGGCATCTAGTTGAGTTAAAAAGCAGATAAAGTAAACACCAATTTATTTGAATGATGAACTAAATATCACAAAATAAAGACTCTTAACTGCAGAGCTCCAGTTTGTCACAGCTCAATAAACGGCCTGACAAAATCCTAAACATATTGGAGCTACTCAATGGCTAAAATGTAGTAATATTTTTAAGTTTGCTTTTATAAGTATTTGAAATTTGTAACAAGATATGTAAGAAGGTACATTGTCTGCTACATTAGTAATCAAGATCTAGGTCATTTCCAAAGCACACATATTGGTATACTTGCAATGTATTGGTTAAACTTTAAATTAAAATTGAATATTATGTGTTGATTCTAAGCTTGGAGACTTGAAATCAGTCTAAACCAGAGGGTGGACAGAGCAGGGCTGGGTGAACCTCAAGTTGTGTCTCTGGCAACAAACACCTGATATTACATCTGACACTGACAGTTGTGTAACAGACCCACTCCGGGTCAAAAGCGATGGAAATCCATGTGAAACAGCACTATTCTGGTCTGATAATCTTACACCCACCTCTGCTCAGGCTGCTGTTGAATAATCAACATTATAATTATAACTGCTGTCGAGCCCCTTGTTTTCTGTACACTTATGTCCGGGAACCTATTGGGTGTATTGTAAGAGGGCATCTCATATTGCGCTGCATGACCTCCACCCTGATGTTGGCTAGGATGATCTTTTGGCTCTTTCATACACTCACTTTAGAGGACGCCTGACTAAAATATCAAGCGTGTTGGATGTCAAGGAGGACACCTCAGATGAGGCCAAGAACATTGTAAGGCAAATCTGAAAGGTTTAGGGTCACGCTCTAGGTGAAAACTCATCCGAAACCCTGTCTGCATGGGACTAGTTTTACCAGCGGACCTCATGTGATGTCGAAATAACTAACCTACGTTTGTGCTTTGTGTGGCACATTTGCACGAGATAAGCAAAGTCCATGTTTTACTCTTATTAACTGACGTTATCCACTGTGAATGATGTTGAGGCTCCTTTTCACATCAACTTTTCCATTCTTCAGCCAACAAATTGTTAAAAGATGTGTGAATCTTCATTGGCCTTTCGATTCGATTACAATTCAGCTGTCAACGATTCAAATGTAAAACGATTCTCAATCATATTGCTACATCTCAGTGTATGGCATCCTCAATGATCTATATAACTGGACATGGCTACTTTCTCATTATTTAAATTCCCCTTATATTCAGAAAGTCCTTTCAATAATCATACTGCAGCAGTCTACAAAATAAAAGCAGTGTCTTTTTCAATACATAAACATTACAAATGCCTTATACATTTGTTCTAATCCATGATAATTTTGTTTTCATATGGCAGCTTTAAAATAAGGCTTTTGTTGACTCTGCTGCACACACCTCTCTCAGTGTTGGATGGCAAAGTTGACAGCGCCTCCTCAGATCTTGGCTGATTAGCTTGGCTTGCTGTAACAGTTTTTATTTATGGCTGCAGATGCTATCTTCAGGTGAAAATGGCTAACAGTATGTAATTTTTGTAAAGCAGAAGTCACACTCAGCGTGGGTCGTGTCCCAGCCCGTTCATAATCACATAGTTCATCTTTTTATCACTGGCTGCTGATCTCTGCCTCCCTCCGACATACCTCCTACATAAGTAACGTTAGCCAAATGTCCGCCAACAATTCAAAGCGTGGGAGCAACGTCGCAACATAATGTAGTTGTCCAGCTGAGGCCGGACAATCAACAATCAACATAAAATGCAGACTCGATTATGCTCCTTCTCTGCATTGATGAAGAATCTTCCATGTCTGCATTGTGATGTTTCTTATCGAGAAATGTCCACAGCGCTTAGTATTGATATAGTTTAGAGTTGATTTGCCCACTTCCTGTATCTGTTCCAAGCATAAACGAGCATTTACAGCTCATTTAGATCAACTAAAAGATTCTTTGAGGCTGTACTTGAATATGATAACCTTTTGTTGCCCCAAATCTCACTGTCATCACTTTTAAATATTGCTATAGCTGATCCTACAGCACTAAGTGGCTTACTGGTGAGATAGAATTTCCTACTTGTCCAGTTGTGTGACAACAGCAAACAGATTTTTAAAAGAAATACAACTCCAAATTAACAACATGCCAATTTGCATGGGAGTAATTATCACATGACCTCATTATTTGGCAGAATATGGTAGATATGCAGTGGAATTTTACTTTACAAATTATGGACATGGCAGATTAGCTCAGGATTAAGATCACAGCTGTCCTTTGCGGTTACAAATTACTACAAGTCCCTAGGTAATACTAGTCCAGTGCAAATAGGTCTCAGGACTGCTAAATCGGATGTTGTCTACTAGGTGCTTTGCCTCACGGTCAGGTTGGGAAGAGTTGTTTTTTCTCTCAGGAGACTTGGCTTCTCCTGTGCATTGATATCACTGACACTGACATTTTCACTGTGGCAGCGAGACATAACGGCCCAGATCACCAGCCCCTGTTAAGTCACTTCACTGCTCTGCTTTTCTGCAGCCAGCCCCCAGTCTTTTCTCTGCCTGCAGGAAACTGTGGGCATGCAGAATTCCCTGATTGATGCTCTTTAATTGTGCTGTATTATATCCATTTTAATTGAAATAATTAAATTTCAAAGCAGCCCGGGTACGAACAAGTGCCCTTGAGTAAGACTTGGTGTACCTCACTGCAGACTGCAGAGAACATCTGACATTCTGCTTCAAAACACAACCTAAAAAGAAAGCATCATTGTAAATGCATTGCCAGCAAACTGGGCTTAAAATATGTTCATGTGATTAAGTGTAGAAAATAAATACACAAACATATGAGGTCTTGTAAGCCTTTGCATTACTTTAATTCTGTGTGATTTACTGTCAATGTGATGAAATAACACCACCCACCTTCCAAATGCTGCTACATTTTTGGCGCTAGCTGGAGAGTCTTCCCACTGTCACAGTAGGGTTTGATGGTGTCATCAGTTGAGTCATTCATTAGAGTCAAAATGAGATTTTGATCCCTTTAAGATGTTATCTAATTCAAATTAGGAGTCATTAGAAAAAATACATGGGAGTGATGCTACTGATCATTTAGATCGACTTGCGTGATACCGTAAATATAAAAATGTATTAGCTTCAGGGTTATATTCTCCATCTGTCCTATCAGGTACTGTTGTACCCAGTCAGTCTTTAGTTAAAGTTGAATGTTGAATATTTGATTCACATTCCTCCTGCTTCTTCCATGCAGGCGGCAGGTCTAGACATTAGTACCAGTCCTCTCTGAGCTGCAGCATGAGAAATTAGGCCATCGAAGGATGGCAGTTATTAGTGAATTCCATTCCCAGCTGTGAACCAAGCCTTTTCTGTGTTGATACCAAAATAGTCCGTCTTTGACTGATGAGGAAGTAGAGGAAAAAACTTTTTCTGGAAGGATCTTGTGTGCAGCCAAGCACCAAATCCACAGAGAAGAACAAGAGCTGACCGAGCTGTACCATGCTGCCAGCTCTGTCAGCTCTGACTTTAAAGCAAACAGACTGTCATCAGTCTGCATGCTCACAGTGCGCAGTCTTTTATATTTGCATAAAAACACATAAACTGATTTTTATTTGATCAGATGTTTTAATAATTTCTTGCTGTAATGTTTTATTTACATGCTCCTTTTGCGCTTTAGTCAGGGTAAGTTGGCATTTTCATGACTACTTAGGCTCTGTGCATACTAATGATCTTTTCTGAAGTGGTCTTTTTGACAGAAAACTAAAGATTGCCAAGCTTTGTATATCTGCCATTATTCAGGACAGCAGTGCTAACTTTAAGCCTGACAACAGCCCAAACATGTTTTCCTTCTAATCTCTTTCAATTGCGTGGAAAATATCGCTTTGCCTTCCTCACCCATTCTACAGCACCCACAGAGGATATCCTCAACTAGCTCTGCAAATACCTACCAGCAAGCACTGATTTGTTCGACCACCTGTCCATGTTTACACAATTTAACTTCCCTCCATAGATTTGTAGGAAGAACGAAGACTCAAATGAGGTAACAATCAGTGGTTGCTGTTGGTTACTATCACTGTTTTTAATAAAATAATTTTTTCGCTTGTTGGTTGAGACAGCCACAGTCTGCAGAAGTCAATTCAACTACAGACTTTGAAAGTGTGGATTATATAGGAACCAACGTGTTCCATTTGTTAATTGTCCATGTTATTTGTCCATCTGGTTAATTTGCTCGAGCTGCTTTTTAGAGTCACTTTTGTCATCCCTTCAATCGCCCACTATTATTTAGTTAACAGTGATGTATGTGCCTCACACGCAGTCATGTATAATTCATGGATGCTTCCATGAAACTTAATCTCTCCTTCACTGTCTTGTGAGCCTCATCCTGACTGTGTGACGGACAGTTTGACTGGCAGGCATGTGAATAACTGACATTGCATAAACTACCACTCATACCACTGAGACATTTTACCCTCCTGTGTACAGGTCAGTGGAGGTAAACTGTGGGGATAGAAAATTAATACAGTTTCTGTGTTGATATGAAATGTCTGGAGCTGATAAAGTCTGAATCCACAGGTGTCTAAACATCTCCGGTCTACAGTGATAAAGAGCAATAATGGCTTTAGGACGAGGATATAATACTGAGGAAAAACAACTTGTTATCTCTCTTTATTATATCCTATATTCTTGGTATGGAGATGGGTGATATATTTAGTGTAACAGCACCTCAAGTTGTATATTTGTTAAAAGGAAATCAAATACATATAATCCTGGAAATCGTAAAGTGTTGTTGCTGCACTTACTGGGGCCTTTTTGCTTTGTTGAGGTTTAGTGTCATTCCACCCAACACTCATTTAGTTTTCTCGTCAGTATAACAATGAAAATCCTGTTGAGTATTTTGTAGAGAACATGGCCTGTTTCCACACCATGACCTTAATGTGACCACCCACTGATGTGGCAAGTGAATTCATTACTCCGCTTCTCCTCTGAGGCACTTTTTTTCTCGTCTGGATGGATGCCGGGGGCTTAAGAGACTGTTTTAGTCCTAAATCTAGTTGGCTATCCATCAAACTTCCTGTAATCGTTAATTGTGCTTACTGCTGCCTGAGGAAGGAGCCAAAGGAACAGTGTTTTGCACTAGTGTTGATTGTACACTAGAAACAACTGTATAAAAGGCCAGAAACACTCACCATATTTTCCAAAATAATCATGCTGGTATACCAAAATATATAGCCCATCAACATCAAATTACTCTTGGAGCTCTGAGAAAGATTGTTTGTCAAATTCTGATTTATTTATTTTTTAGGATCTATTGGCAGAAATGGAATTTAATATTTATGGTTATGTTTTTATAAGTGTATAATCACCTGATTTGGTCGCACATGCAACCAAACCAACATCTGTCAAGTGGGACAGAGATTAAGGTTAAGGAAGGTTAACTTTTTAATAAACTTTTGTGACAATTTAGATTATCACAATTTCCTGTTGCATGCTATTTAAATGAAGAGAAACATATATTGTCAACTTTTACCCAATTACATCTTTTCCATAATGAGTTAAGAAAATGAATATGTATTATTGGGTGCACCTGAGTTATACGCTGGTGCACCTAAATGGAAAAATTAGGCAGTGTGAAAAATATGTCCGCAGCCATTCAGCGGGATCTTTTCCATTGTTTCTACGGTATCCCAGCATTGAACAAATCAAACATTATTCTAGAGAGAGCATTTTATATGCAACCACACTGCTAGAGGTCGATACACACTGGACCTTTAATTTAGTCATGTCAATAATCAGATGAAGTTTGTTCGCTGGGAAATGGAAACGGATAACATTGATGAATTTTTCCCCCATTACTGCTTCTCTTGCCATGAAACAGTATGTGTAAGCGTCATATTCTGTGCACGTCGACCAGCTACTTGTCTTCACTGTGTAACAAAGGACTGCTATTGTTACTGTTGGTGGGTTCAGTCAGTAGCAGAGGGCACAGGGCTGGACCTTTCCTCACTACCCTCTGCTACCTGATAGCACAGCTCAGCTCTCCATGATGACTCACTCTATTTAATGAGTTTTCCTGAAGCATTATGTCGCCAGCTGTTGGCCACCCTCGAGAGATAGTCATCATCACATAAGAGATACAGCTCTATATTTAGTGTGCGCTAGTAGTCGGTGCTGTCGGTCTGTTTTTTTTTCCCTCATGCAGAAGCAGGTGCATCATCGTTGTATTACAGTTGTTTTGATGAATGAGTGAGTAGACCGGAGTGGATTTAAGAGCTGCAGCGGTTTGATGGGAATAGATCTTGGTTGGCTGCTTCTGGGATGTGTTGCGTAACTCTGCACACTCTCTCCCCAGATTGGAACTCTTTTTTTTTTTTTGCGTGGTGCTCACTTCTCAGATCTGAGCTTGCTTTATAAATGTTAATGGAAATCCAGTGACCAGTGCGAGGATCCATTATATCTGTAGGAATTATTATTATTATTATTATGCACTTTAATTGCAGTTTTGGAGGCCTGAACATACCCCAAAAGTCACCAAATTTGGAATATACGCCACATCTGGCGAAAAATTTGATAATTCAATGTCACTCGTTGTGGGTGTTGCTTGGGGACTCTATATGCACATCCATTAACGATATTCGGTATGCATGCGTATCATGACCAGACGCACAAAAAACCCTCTCGGATCCATACTCTCAGTCTGAGAAGGTTGGCTGTTGGCTGCCATTGGATACTGTGATTGGTTGTGTGCTAGCTGTATGACTATTCTGACTGGTGGTGTGCTAGCGAAACAGCACGGTGTGTGGGAGGGGTGGAAGTGATGATTCTCCTTATTACTTTTTCCCTCCTGCAACGTATTCGTATAATAACGAGCCCGAAAGCAGACA
>OMLP01045496.1:0-11878 GCA_900302685.1 Spondyliosoma cantharus
CAAAGTGGTTCGGATCTCATCAGAGATTATGGTCCTTGGCCTTCCTTGTCCTCGTCCTCGTCCGCCCCGTGCTCTTACTCTCACCCCTCTGGCTCTGCCTCTGTTTCCAATATTGGCATCCATTGCTCCAAAACAGAAGAGCTCACCTGTTGCCCTTTTATGCTAAAGCTCTGGTTGCTAATTGTAAAACTGTGTGACATGTGTTTGCCCATGTGATGAGCCAGTATGCATAGTAGGGCAATTAACTTTAGAATTTTGAACGACAGTGTGTTCTTTATGAAAACAAGAGGTTTTCTTCATGAAAATTGGGCCAAATGCAGAGAATTGTGTGTAGTGTTTTGAAAAAAGTGTGTTTTAGAACTGAAAGTTGAGTGTAAAGCAGGAATTGTGTTTGTAGTTTAGCAGAATTGGTTCAGGTGGTTGGCGCATGAGTTACATGTTGTGGTCATTGTGTCCCAAATACCAGTATTTGTGTGTAAACTATTGAGAAAACTGTAATCAAACATGATCATTATTACAGTTTCTGTGCTTTATAGATATTGCAGTCTGGCCATGAAAGACAAATTCCCATCATTTCTAAATTAATCCAAACTGTAGTTAAACGTGTTTTACAAAAGGGATATAATGGTACATGTATTTATCTTGAACTGTCATTGTTTGGGCATCACAGTTTGCTTCCAAGTTGAACCACTTCTCACACCGCTTTCACTTATGGTAGAGCACTTCTTGACCGTGTCCTGAAATTTGCACTTTCAAGGCAGTCTAATCACAGTAGCTTGCAGTCACCATGCTTTGCTTATGCTTTAAATTATGCAACACATAGCGTGAAAACAAATAATAAATACAGAGTCATGCTAAATAAAACAAACCTTGTTAGACACTTGTCACGAAAAGAGTTTCTTGAGTCCTTTAGAGTCCTTTGAAAAAGTTTCTTTGACTGCTTGCATTACTTCAGACGTCAATCATTATAAACTTTGATGCAATTTAATGGAGCTTCGGGAGAAAATCAACTCATGTTGGAGTGTACAGTCCTTCAATGAATTCTGTCGTAGGAGCACAACGAACGAACATTGGTTCCACAACAGAAACGTATATAACAAAATCCAACTGTTCTTTATATTTTAGTACGCTAGTGGCTATGACCCTTTTAAACTAATATGTTAATTTACCTGTTACACATGAGTATATTCTTGAACTGTACGAGACAAATCTATTTAATCACATAAAACGTAATATTTAATCATACATCAATTATATATTTATCACATGAAATAATAGAATTGATTATGAATCAATTATCAATTATGCATCATGAACATGGAGTATTTTATAACAGCAATTTCAAATACTCCATTTTTTCACAGTGCTCCATAATGTGTTCATATGACCCAAATTATTTAAAAATGTTTTAGACTTACAACCTATAGTTTAATAGACTAAAAAACTTAATTCATCATCACTTGAATTAGTAGGAATTCTCAAAGCTGTTGTGAACCGTAGCTTTTGGAGCTTCTACAACATCTTCTGAAAGAGAGGGGTGAGCAAGGGAGTAGAATCTCACCACTACATTCCACTAAATACTCAATATATTACACACTGTACCTTTTCATCTATTTTTCTAGACTTGAATATCCCACAAATCTGTGGGGGCAAAATAATTCTGATTTGTAGATTTGAATAAGGTGCATAACTGCTGCAGGGGACAGATGTTAATGTCCCCCAGTTTATAAAAAAAAAAGCAACTTTGCCCACCACCTAATATTTCTTATTGACCACGAGGGTCAATCGAATGCCTTGATAAGCTGAAGGAAAGCACATTTAATATATTTTAAAATATGTGTATATTACCACTGATGCATAATACACTGCTGTTGTTAATCTAGATTAATGATTTATTTTAATGTAAGAGGATGTATACAATGATGATCTCTCAGTCACTTTATATTATTGCCCAAATAAATGTTACATTTCTGCAAAACCACAGATAAGTTGAAACTGAACATTTATTGCATGTTGCAACTTTTCCTTAGGTTAAATTTTCCATTTCTCTCTTGTCATAATGCTGTGCTTATGCTCTGGTTAGCAGCAGCATGTTGGTCAGGAGGGACTGTGACTGCGCCACAGGTTACAAGTTATACAATCTCCATGCCTCACTCAAACTGTTAACTCATAGGCTTACGTTAATAACTAATGACAGCAGAGCATACAGCAGAATGTCCCTCCCCCATAATGTTGCCCACTGCGCACGCTCCCCCCCACACAAAACAAACAGAAACTCATGTAATAATGTGGTAATGGCTATTGAGTAGTCGAAACACGGGTGTTGTGATCTCACTGCAAGCTTTAGTTTGGTATATAGTTATTAATCAGATTAGAAAAATCAGCACTTTTTCGTTTCCTGGAATTGCCTCCCTTTGGTCAATGTCTTTCTCCTCAGCCATTTCCCCTCTCTTCCCTTTCCAATCTGATCTCACCATCTTTTCCACCCTTCTTGTCCAGAGGTAGCTTTCACTGAGACATATATTAATGTGGCAGTTTAATTAGCGAGAACCCACATGGCTATTGATTATGTACTTGCCTGGGGTAAAGTTTGCCTTCTGCTCCCAGTCATGTATTGATCTCTGGGTGGGAAGGAGCACATCGGCAGGCGCAGAGTTCGCATATTAAGTGGGTGAACCTCCAAGCATGCGAGGCCTTACCACTTACTTTGTCTCTCTTTTACATTTTTTTAGGGCCAGACTTTACAATTATGCAAGGTAGGAAATAATGCGGGGCACCCAACTAAGACCAGCCGTACATTTACTATGATGCTTCGATATGAAATTATGCAACAATTGTCAATGTCAAAGCAATTAATTAATTCCATCACTTGAAGAGTCAGTATGCCCACTGTATCCCAAATGAGTACCTTTACTCCAGCTAACCACCTGCCAACTGCATTTTTGAATGTTCAACAATTATGCACAGTATTGCAAAAGTTAAATTGCTAATTACTTATGCTACTCATGCAAAACAATTGTTAAAATCTAACTATAAATGTATGCGAAACATAACCAGCCACCTCCCCACCAGGGAGCACAGAAAATCCACTTGCCCTAGGCAAGATTTTTAGACAGAAGATAAGTATATGTGACCACTGGATGTTACATTTTAATGAAAAAAACAGATGCTTGATGTGTGCTATACATAATAAAGTGTATTGGGCATTAGCGCAACTGGGCCTCGCACTGTATTTCGCCGCTCGCAGATCACCTGTTTGGGTCAGAAAGTGGATTTGTACTAATGCGTAGTGATATGGAGGTTCTACGGTTGAGAAAATGTAGTGCCAAAAAAAAGGGCGGTCTGACGGCGATGTAAAGCTGTGTGAATTTTCTCTATAGAATGTACACTTAAACTGATATAGATTTTTTTTAGGTGGGCCTTGTTTTAAGTTGTTAAAATTCGCTTTGCATCTGGACTCCGTTCACTGCAGTACAAAGCTGAGCGGCTCTCTGCTTCTCCAAATTGAGGCTGCGCTGATCGGCAAATACGGTATGGAACAGACTATAGATGGGTACTTTATATGACCCCACTTCAAAAAAACTGAACTATCCCTTTAATACTGTAAAGGTAATATACACAATCATGGAACCAGGCTTCATGGGTAGATTAACAAACTCAGGGCACAGCAACAACAACTGTGTATGTATTGAGGAAAGGGATCAGATGAATAATCTCAAAATATTTTGTTATCTTTGATGATTTTACTTGGCTTTTACAAAAATGTTTGTAAAAGAGTGCATATCCAAGCACATTAAACACTAGGTGCTGGACAGAAGAAAAAGTACAAAAAGGATGTCTGCACTTTAGTTAATGCGCATGTATTACCTCCATGTGTGAAGTTTCCGACTGAGGCTCTTCTTCAGACGATAAACTAGTGCTGAGAAACATGAACAGAGGGGTCATCTGACATGTCATGTGACCACAAAATACAAGCAATACTAAATCTTAGAAAAACAATTGAAACCTGTGAAAAACAATATTATCTAAACATACCATAACCATATCATCAGGTAAAAAACATAATATTGTTATGGCCCAGTGAGGAGAGATAATTACTAAGCATGTTAACATAATGCATAATAGAAAAGCTTTCTTGCTCATGAAGATGAATGTTAAACTATACTCGCAATCATCACTGAAAAATTAACATGCAATAAGGAAATTGATTACGGTCTCTGGACCAGTATTCTGTAACAGTCCGTATTCACAACATGGCTGTTTGATTATAAAAGGCCATGTCAAAACAACTCTAAAAAACATCAGTCTTTAGGAAAACACTTCAGCGTTTTGGCAGATTGTTCCTTTTCAGCACAGCTTGTAACATGATTTTGAAATCCAGCCAACCACACACAGGAGGAGGGAGGCTAGGAGGGAAATACCCTAATTCTCTTTAGGCTCCTTTGAGCTACATGGCTCTGAAAGGTCAAGCTAACATGTTATTTGGGTACAGATGTTTGCCTCTGTGAATCCATTTCTATCTTTTTGTCCTCTGGGCAAGAATATTCTGCTCTTGGTTTTCTTAACATCATTTTGACTTTTTTCTTGACAGCATCTTGTTGAGCAATTGAAGTATGTTCCATCCCTATATGAACAACCTAGACATACTAGTAAAGCTTCTCCACAAGGGTCAGTGAAGTTTGATGATGTGTTTGAGTTATAATCTGAGCCCAATGAGGGTCTCTAAAATAACCCTAACCCTAAAATAATTCACATTAACTACATTGTGGGGTGGAGATAGATCAAATAAATAATAGCAGAGAGAGAGGGAGAGGGAGAGACTTCACTCACTTTTACAAACAAAAAAGGGGTCGTATGATCTCATCAACATCAACATGATTAAGCAACCGGGTGGAATTGCCGTTGTAGCTGGTTATTTTAATCAAAAAGGACCTCAGAACTGTTGTACCTTAATTCCACCAGCATATCAAGATCCACAAAAGTAGTAGAAATATTCTGGACCATGTATATAAATATTGCTTGCAGCTACAAAACTCTCCCTGTACCCACTTTGGCATATCAAATCATATTTGTCTGCTTCTTCTGATTACTTACCCCCTGTAGATAAATAGGATCAACCCATCAATTAAAACAGTTAAAGTATGGACAGGTTAAGCTACAGCAGCCCTACAGGACTGTCTTGAGCGCACAGACCATCAAATGTTCAGAGATGCTGCCACTCAGGATAACAACATCAGTCTTGAGGAATATACATCTTCAGTGATATCATATTTCAGCACATATGGGGACATGGTGATCTTAAAGGCAGGAAGATCACTCCTGATCCAGAAGGCCTGGATGAATAAAGAGGTGGAGGCTATATCCAAAACCTAAAAAGCCACATTTTGGTCAGGTGACAAGGAAGCATACATCGCCACCAGAGCAAGACTGAAAGAGGGTATCAAGGAGGCAAAGAGGAGACATCAGCGACAGCAGCAGAGATTGAAGAGGTACCTGAACACCAACAGCACTAAGGATATGTGTAGGTGACTTAAAATGCCACAGTCTACAAAAGTAGGTGTTCCCCTGTCATGTGTGAGGCCACTTTGCCGGATAAGCTGAACACTTGCTATGCTCACTTTGATTTCGTAAACAAAAGCTCAGCAGTAAAGTCTACTCTGCCTCCAGAGGACCGGACACTGTCACTAGCCATGTAAGCATGTTAGAAAAATCCTGCTGAGAGGGAATATAAATGAGGCTACTTGTCCAGATGGCTGTGTACTTAAAACATGTGCTGATCAGCTAACTGATATTATTACTGACATTTTAACACCTCACTCTCACAGGAGGCTGTTCTGCCTCAAGACAGCCATCAGAGTTCATGTGCCGAAAAGATTTGCTGTGTCTATTCTTAATGACTTCTGTGGCTCATACCCCATCCTGATGGAGTGTTTTGACAAACTTGCTCTCCAGCATGCTTTCAGAACCAACAGATCCACAAGAAGATGCCGCGTCTACTCTTCACTCAGCCTTCACACATCTGGATGAGAAGAACAGCTACATCTGAATGCTGTATGTTGACCTCAGCTCAACACAATCTCACCCATTAAGCTGATTGGAATACGTAACACTGCGAGCTTTAGTACATCACTCTGCAACTGGATATTGGACTTCCTCACAAGGAGACCACAGATTGGCAATCCCACATCCTTTATGTAAGTGCTTAACGCCGGAGTCCTACAGGGCTGTGGGTTTCTGTTCACACTGTACACACGTGACTGCACTCCAGAGAACTCTATTGTGATGTATGCAGAAGACACCACCATAATTGAGTGCATTATAAACAACAATAAGAGTTCATATCTAATAGTTCAACTTACTGCTCAGCAAGTAAGCAAAACAAAGAAGCAGATAGTGGATTTTTTTTAAAAAGGATGTAAAGATGCACCCTCCTGTCTATATCAGTGTAACTGAAGTAGAGAAGGTGAGCAGTTTTAGGTTCCTTGAAATTGCCCTCACTGAGAACCAATCTTGGTCATCACGCATCACCACCCTTGTGAAAAGGACAGAAAAGTACTCTGCTTCCTACAGCAACATGTGAGGACTAAATTCCGGCGCCAGATCCTAGATGAAGTTTTACAGAGGAGCAAATCATCCTCACTGGAAATACAGGACAGTAAATTGTAAAAATGACAGGAAGGCTCTACAGTTGGTGATTAAAACCACCCAGAACATAATTGGTACCCATCTACAGAGCATCAGTGAGATGTCTGCATAGAGCCCAAAGGATGCTAAAAGACAACACCCACCCATGCCACAGTCCGTTCGCACTGCTGACAGAAGTATCCGCTTCCGGACCACCAAACTACAGAGCAGCTTCAGTACTCAGGCTGTGAGACTCCTCAATTTCATCGTCAACACTCCATTCTCTAAAATAGATGTAGCACAAATGACTCAAAAATATTTGTTTTTTGTTTAAACCCTTGTGTTTTAAAAGAATGGCAATCAATTTACCTTGACATCCCCATCAGCCTCAGTCGTGCTGAGTGAGTTAATAAGAATTTAATAAGATAAGTATTTAATAAGATACTTAGTATGCTAACATGATAAACTAAAAAGGTCATAAAAATCAGCATGTTAGCATTGTCATTGTGAGCATGTTAAAGAATGTAGATCAAAGCACTCCTGTGTCTAAGTAAAGCCTCTTAGAGCTTTATTTAAAAAGAGAAGAAGTGAGGGTGTTCAATTGTTTAAACACGATCACGGTGTCAGAACCAGGTACAACAGGAAGTACAGAAAAGGATATTACAAAAAATGTAAACATGATGCACAAAAGGCTATAGGCTACCCTGTGCGTTACACAATATGTGCAGCCGTGGTCAAACGTTTCCATACGCTTGTATAGAAGTATATGTCTATCATGATAGTCCTTAGTTCCAATGATTTCAACAACTCTTATTTTTTCTTTGAAAGACTGAGTAGAACACATACTACCAAAAGCATTTATAAAGACTGGTTCAATAATACATGGATAAGCAATAAGCATGGCCTCTTAATTTCTTCTGATTGATTATGACTGATAACAGCTGGTGACTTTTCTGGGCCCATTTAACCACCCATTACACTCCACAAACACCATCATTGATATGAACAAGTCAGGAAAGTCATGTGGAGCCATTTCAGCTGAGATCAGATCAGCTGTGCAGACAACTGTTTTGGTTTTTTTTTTTATTAAGTGCATGGCACAATTGTGTCACTGCCACGACCAGTAAGAAAACTGCTGCAGAGCAAAAACTGGTCAGGATAGACAAGAGTCAACCTAAAACCACCAAAAAGAAAGTCTGCATTGGTTTAGAAGCTGCTGAAAGACAGGTGTAGTGTCCACAGTCAAGCATTTTAGTAAGCCTTTCTTTTACAATCCCCTAATTACCAGGTATTTACCTGGTAAATTCATGGTAACACAGAAGTGTTACTAGATAATTACCAATGGTAATACGAAAGTTAATACAATGAAACTATGGCCAAAGTACTGGACATTTACCTGGTAACTATATGGTAAATTATAGTGTGTTATTGGGTAATTACTAGGGGTGTAACATTACACAGCTTTCCAATGAATAAAATATTCTCAAACAAAAACTATATGAAATATTATTAAAATAAATTCCTCACAGCTTAGTAAAGTAGTAAAGTAGTAAGTAAAGTGCAGCACTAACAGTTCCAGCATGTAGCCCTGTTCAGTTTTACTCAACCTTCATATTTTTTGCCAGAAAGATTAACTTGTCCACATTGACTCCACATTTGTGAGTACAGGCTTTCATTACGAAGATATAAGGACGAAAATATGCACTTTTGAACGATTTATTGACAGTCGTGTTTTTTTGGACAGGCATCAACACAGTCACCTACACTGTCACTGTGTGCTCTGTAGCGCTCCTCGAACAGTGGTTTGCAGGTCGCAGCCCCTGGCATCTCCGTGTGGAATAGTGGTGTTCAAGCCACGTCAAAATGAATATACATATACATGACTTTGATCGATGAGCAAGGTGATTGGAATGTTTTCCCTGGTTAGCGGACATGGCCGAGGACCCCTCTCGAGACAGGATTCTCAAACCACTCCTCCAGCACATCTGGGACTCTCACCAGTTAAAATGAACACCAGTTAAACTGTCACACTGGAAACATGTCTTTCTCCGTTGCAATATTTAACCAGGAAATGTTGCCAAGCAGGAGACTTTAGCGACAAGGGAGGGCCGTCCCCTAATTACTAGCTATTTACCCAGTAAATATATGTTAACAAAAATTGTGTTACTAGGTATTGTATTTACTTTCTTATTACCATTGGTAATTACCTAGTAATACTTTTGTGTTACCATGAATTTACCAGGTAAATACCTGGTAATTAGGGGACTGTAAAAGAAAGGCTTACCAGCATTTTTCATCAACATGGGCTGAGAGGCTGCCATGCAAGATAAAGAGCCCTTGCTCCTTAAAGCTTAGCGAACGTTTGCTGATGATCAAATGGACAAATAAAGACCTTTCTGGAGTGGTCAGATGAGACAGAAATGTTTGGCCACAATGAGCAGCAATATGTTTAGAGGAGAGAAGGTGAGGCTTCTAACCCCAAGAACACCATACCTACTCTCAAGCATGGTGGTGGTAGCTCTTGGACTTGTGACCCCAGTAACCCTAAAATTCTGCAGAACCTGAACTCTGATTGTAAGTGTTACATTCTGGCCTCTAACAAGTAACATCTGTGCTTAAAGTGTTTTGAGCCGTGTTAACTGGCAACTGAAAATCAGTAGCTTGTCTAGAGCAGATGAGAGTTGGTGAAAACACCACGTTTGACACAATATTTCTGTTCTAGTCTAGAAGCTATTTATTGCTTGCAAGCAAGGGCCACACATCAGCGCATAGATGATGACTGGAGAGAGGCAGTCTCTCCTCATCTTTTGTAATAACCCTAAACAATAAAGTATTATTCTAATCATCTCAACATCCACCTCATGATACACATAAGACTTCTGATACACTTCAACCATTGGTGTCTGTCATACGTCAACCCGAAGTCAAAACACTTATACACAGAAAAAGCTTCACCAACCCCCTTCAGGATGAACTCTTTATCTAATTTCCTTTATGTTAATTTCCACTTCACATTATACCATGTACAATACATCCACTCATACTATGCAACCAGATGATTAAGACAGAGCTTACATCTGAAGCCACCAGACACAAGAGTTCACTTTACATGTATAGATAAAGTTGTATCTATATTGTTAAGTTTCATATGTAAGAACAATATATCAAAATAACAAGGTACATTTGAGGATTTCCCTCACACTGTACACATTCATTTCAAGCACTCAACCTTTTCCTGTCATGATGGTGAGAAATAAATAGATGTTACAAGACACGCTGCTTGCAAAACAAATTCACACATTGGTCTGTACAGTCACATTTGAGGAGGAAGACTAGTGGGTGTCCTGTAATAAATGGTCCGAGTCCACCATGTGGAAATCTGCCCAATGAAGTGATATGTGTGTAATAATTTATGAGCATTGGAGGGCCTGGAAAGTGACACATCTCAAATGTACAGGCATGTTCATTCATGTACAAGCCCACTTGGCAATGATAAATATTAATTCTCAAAAGGTTTTGGAAAAATCTGTTCCTCCAACAGCAGAAACCATGATTTGAGTGGGCAGGAAACACTTCTGTACAACTACTGCCTGTGTGGAAAACAAGCTGGGTAGGTGCTAGGCTGGAATCCAGTTGCCTGAGGCTGAGCTGATCTAATTGGCAGCTGTCTGACATGTCAGCTGAGCCAGCACTGTCATTTTAGGTCATGATCAAAGGTGAAAGCTGGTTATTATGGTGGTTTGGGAGGAGCGATAAACCAGGGCCCAAAACCACTCCATTAGGCATCAGCTCCACCATGTTGTGTGTGTGTGTGTGTTTGTGTGTGTGTGTGTGTGTGAGAGAGAGAGACCCCCAGTGCCATTCTGTCATCAGAGCTATGCCAACTGATGGCATGTCACTTTTAACAGATTGTTATCACTGAGGTTGTGACATCGTTAGGGAAGTGGTGACATGTAAGCACACACACACACACACACAAAGTATTGGTCATATTTGTAGCATAATGCAGCTGGCCAGGTCCCTCATTCATATTTGCAAGGAGAGATGTTCGCACTTGAATGCATTTTTAAAAACATTATAACAATTGTAAAGCCTGACATGACCAAACAAACCCCAAATTCTTTAATTAAAATGTTTTCTTTATAAAGTTAATTAATTAATTAATGGAAATCCCATCAAGGGCAAACTCCAAACTAATTTCCACTAAAATTATTTTAATCACATTTTTGAATCAATACAGACAATCCTCTGTGTTTTTAGACAAAGCATTCATAGTCACTACTTCTTTTTTTTTAAATTATACAACACACAATATGTGCTTTGCACATTTTCGGTGTGGGGTTATAGGGATAATACAACTTTTCATCATCTCCCAACAATCAAATATTGAACCACCACACAAGGCTTAACTTGATCCCAGCTGTATCACAACATAATTTTTGTACCTGCTCATATTCTATGTTTGGGAGTTTGCTGATCACAATCAAGGGGGTGGGGAAAAGGTGGACGTAGGCTTGCATGGATTATTTCTCTTCAATCAGCAGCTTCCCCCTACATTCCTGTGAGCTTTTGATTTAAGGTAGCAGATATCCTCATCTCTGAAGAAAGCCTTCAACTGCCAGACTTTACTTATAATGAAATTTCAGGTAATTTGTCCGTTAATCTGTCCAACATGTTTTGTCCAGAGTTAGATACTTTGCTAAGAATGTCATAGTTTGTGATTTTGTTATTTCCTTTTTTATTCTGATGTTATATCCTCCTGTGTCATGTCTCACTTTGTACTTCCTCCCTTTGTCCATTTTCCCGCCTTTGTGATTGTCTGCCCCTCCTTGATGTGATTACCTGTCTCCAATTATCCCTACCTCCCTTGTGTACATAGTCTTTGTGCTCTCTTTGTCAGTTGGTCTGTTCAGTTTCCCTGAGTCTGCTGTTCTGTTCCATTTTGCCCTCGTGTCCCTGTGTCTCTCTAACCATTTTCACACAGAGAAGGCGGCACATTTGCTCCAATGTAAGGCCGGCAAATTGCCGCCTTCTCTTTGTAAAAACGAGGCATAATATTCCTCCTTTTCCAAAAGCCGCCACTTGGCCGCCTCTGGGATAGGCGTAAACATGTGACGTGACGTGAAGCACAAAGTTGGGCAGTGAACAGTGACAACGAGTCTGTCTTCAAAACAAGAGCTTTACATTGCACCCCATTGGAGTTTGGAACTGGGTTCTTAGCGGGGGGCTTTTAATTTGAAAGTAGCGCCCGTTT